>JAVKOQ010000047.1:190000-257254 GCA_031835245.1 Balamuthia mandrillaris | reverse complement strand
GGAAAAACAAAAACAAGTCTCCAAATAGTTCTCATTCTTTATTATTATCTATATCTTCATTCATCCATCAGACTAGACTTACTAACTTCGTGTTTCTTTTGTTTCCAACATTTGTCGTTTGTGTTTGTGTTTGTGTCTACAATTTACTTGTTTAACAACAACAACAACAACAACAACAACAACAACAAACAGAAGATAATATATCTATTCCTGCTGTCTTTGACAAACCATCACTACTAAACAACAACAACAACAACAACAAAGAGGCAGCAATAGCAACAACAGTAACAGCAATAGAAGAGGATGATGAAGTAACGATTGTCTCAATATCATCACCCTCATCCTCATCAACAACATCTTTCAATCATCACTTTGCTCCCTATCAGGCTCTCAACACTCGGTCATTCGTTCGCAAGCAGTTTTTGGATCATTATTTGTTAAAAACACCACCACCAGCAACTGTTGTTGCTTCTGCTCCTGTTATTGTTGTTGATAATCCTGCAGAGCTTTTTTCACCTCCTCCGTTTTCTGCATCACCCTTTTCATCCACTACCACTACCATCACCGCCACTTCATCATTTACTCAATCACAACCACAACAACAACGACAACAACAACAACAACAACAACAACAACAACAACAACAACAACAGCAACAACAACAACAATCTTTAGAAAGGATGACCTCTTCTTCTTCTTGTTCTTCTTCTTCTTTTTCTTCTTCTTCTTCTTCTGCTTGTTCTTCTTCTTCTTCTTCTGCTTGTTCCCCTTCTTCTCCTCCTCCTCCTTCTTCTTTTTCTTCTCTCCCTTTTTCTCCTCCTCCTTCTTCTTCTTCTTCTTCTTCTTCTTCTTTTTCTTCTTCTTCTTCAAATTCAGAGTCCTTTGTCTTTGAGAACAATGATGGTGATGTTATGGATAGCAACGGTGATAGTAATTTATCAGTATCATCATCATCTTCATTAAGAGGAAGAAGAGGAGAAGTAGAAACAGAGGAAGATGCAAGAAGCAAAACAACAACCCCATCAACATTGATTGATTTGTTGTTGTTGACTGAAGACGAAAAAGAAGATGAAGAAGAACACAAAGAAGAAAAACAAGGAAAAAAGAGAAAAATAGAGAAACAACAAAATAGAGCTAGAACAAATGATGATAATGATGACGACGATACTACACATGGCAGCAGTAGTAGTAATGGTGGTGGTGGTGATGGTGGAGGAAGACGTCTTTCTCGTGCTATCACATTGATGAACCGTTTGACAGAAGAGCGGTGGACAGAGTTGACGGCAGTGACGAGTCGATGGAGCCCTTCTACCCAACGTAAACATGCCTGGACTTTGGCCATCTGGGAAGCACATTGTGCGCATCATAAATGTTTGCCAGCTCTTCCTTTGAAAACGTAGGAGCCTTTGTTCAATGGTTGATTTTGGATGTGGGTTATGCCTTGAGCTCTGTGCGCGATGTCATGATTGCCAGTCTTTATCGTTTGCATGATGAAAGTATCCAACAACAGCTTGACTCCCTTTCTGCATCCTCCTCCTTCTCCTCTTCTTCTTCCTCCTCCTCCTCCTCCTCCTCCTCTGTTTCCTCCATAATCTCTTCAACTTCAGCATCATCATCATGTACCACTTCTCTTCCACCTTCTCCTTTATCCAGAACCCTTCTTGGTGATGGTGTCACTCGAGCAGCAACAACAGGAGCGACAGGACGCACTACAGCATTGACAACAACCTCAGACCATGCTTACTTGTTGTTGCTAAAAAACCAAATGGATGCCATCAAAGATCAAGTCAAACAGGCCATTCGACATTGCAAAAGAGCCAAACCTTCCTGTTCTAGCAAACAATTGTGCAAAGACGCATGTTTGTTAGATGATGTCTTACATATTATCGCATCCACTCCAGATGGACTGGTGAGCAAAGCTGCTGAAGCCAGTTGTTGGTTACACAGTGTTTGTACTGGTGCCAGAGCTATTACAGCTGCAAACATTCGTTTGGGTGATATTGTGGCATTTCGACCTAAACTTTCATCCTCCTCTTTTAACAACAACAACAACAACAACAACAACAACAATAATGACAACATCAGCTGCCATCACCAAGAGGATGCATTTTCTGCTCCTCCTCTTTATTTCCTTTCGTTGCGCCAACAAGTCACCAAAGGAATACCAAATCATTGGAATCATGTCGTTACATTTGAAGGTTATTTAACACCACCACCACCACTACCATCATCATCATCGCGAGGATCATCTTCTTCACCATCACCATCACCATCATCACCACTTAGGACTGCTGCTGCTACGACCTCTGCTGCTGTCACCACCCCTGCTGCCACCACATCAACAACATCAACACCAAGCATTTGTCTTGGAGATTTTATTTACTGGTTAAACAAGCATCTGTTATGCAAGCATGGTTTGGATTTGCGCGAGTTTCACAACTGGCGCTTAACGGATGCACAAAAACAAACATCATTATGGGGATGGTCATGCGATACTTTAAATGCCAAGTTGCAAGATCGGGCTGTTCGGGCTGGTTATCCTGAAGGATTGTTTTCCTTTCACTCCTTGCGTGCTGGCTTCCTTTGCACTGCCTTGATCTTGGAGGGACTGCAGGAAGGTCACAGTCAGAACAATGTACTGGATACTACTGCCCTTATCGCAGGTTGGGTACCTCGTGGTAGATCCCAGCAAGTCTACGTCAAGGATACATTAAAACGTGCTATTGTGGCCAATCGCTTGGTCAGCAATGTTACCACCACTCATCCTCATTCTTCTTCTTCTTCTTCTTCTTCTTCATCATCTTCATCCTCTGTTGCAACTACCACTGCTGATTATCATCCCCCTCGACATTGCGGTTCGTTACTGCTCATCTGATTTTTGTTTTTTCTTTTGTTTTTTCTTTGGCTGGGCTGGCTGCCTGACCAGCGTCAATAAATCACCACCACCACCACCACCACCACCACTATCACTTGATGGACTGACTTGCTCTCTTTTTGGTTCTTTTTATTCTCACTCCCTTGTATACATACAGTTATTGCTCCAGAGCTAGTTACCAAAGAAGCATTTCACAATCTATCCCCAGATGCTTTGCAACAATCCAACTGGTCTGCAGATACCAACTATCAGAGTTTTATTCATGCTGTTCGCCAACGGTTTGTTTGTTTGTGTTTGTTTGTTTGTTTTGTTTGCATAGTATCCATCACCATCACCACTATCTATCTATCTATCTATCTATCTATTTATCTATTTATCTATCCAGTCAGTTTTTAGCTTGTTTGTTTGCTTGCTTGCATTCAAAAATGCACCCTTAGACCTAGCGCTCAGCTAGAACGCACAGGTTTATTGTGGCAGCAGCAACATTCATAGTCTAAACAATAATTGTTATAATTGGTCTTAGTTCATTTGTTCTTCTTTTGACATTCATTCACACTTTGTTTTTTGTCTCTTTTCCCTTTTTCTTTCTTTTCCTCTTTCTTTCTCTCACTTTCTCTTTCTTTCTTCTTCTTCTTTTACACTGCTTCTTTAGGTGGTTCATGAAACGAACAGATTTGCCAACCAAAGATCAACAAATACGATTTTATCGCTCCTTGTGGCTTGAATGTTGTACCGCTTGGGTAGAAAATCATCCAGATGAGTTTGACAAGGATGTGCTAGCTGAAGCTGCAGCCACCTATGAGGCCAAAAACAAATCTCCTCTTCGTTGGCCCAATATTCATCGTCAGCTGTGCCGTCAACACATCTCTGGCATTCTACAAAGCTTTTTCAGTGGCTTGAATGAGCTGGTGGATGAGTTTGTAGCTCCTGTACTTCCCAAGTTGGTCAACGGATCACCCATTCACAAAGCATTCCTCACCTCTCGTCAAGAGCAATCATCCTCCTCCCTTGCTTCTCTCGATGCTGATGATGATGACAAGAGTCCTGACTCAAAAAAACAAACACCACGACGACAACGACTTCGCAGAGCGCTTCAGCGACAACAATTGTTATCCAATCGACTCAAATATCGGAAGAATGGCCATTGGCAACGGATCGCTTGGCAGGCACCAGAAATCCGTAGACTTGTCACTTGGCGCTTGCGTGATGGATGGTCTTGGTTGGAGATTGCCAAACACTTGCCTACCCAATGTCGAACCAACAATGATTGCTATGATAAATGGCGCAATCTCCTCACAGAATTCTCCAACAATCTGGATGCTTTGAAGGCCAAATACTTGGTGGCCCATGATGAGGACTTTGACAAATCGGATGATGATGATAATGACAACACTTCCTCCCCATCATCATCTCCTACTTTTACTACCACTACAGTTATATCCATCTTGGATGAAGAGGAAGAGACAGAGGAGAATGATGATGAAGATGATGATGATGATATTATGATTATATCTTGTTAGATTATATAGGTATTTTTATACGAAAATTGAAAAAATTGCTACTTTGACCCACTTTATCCGTTAGACTTATAGACTTAGAGTTTTATAGAATGGACCATGGGGAGTTGAATGCCGTAGGTTCTGAGTACCCGCCCCTAACCCTAACCTAGTACTTATTTTGTCTTCGCCATCATTCCCGTTCTTATTTTACAACAATTCCTCACCTCTTGTCAAGAGCAGCCATTCTTACCTACTTCTCCTAATGACTTTCTCAAAAACGATGATGACAATGATCAAAGGAATCACAACTCAAAAGAAAAAATACCACAACGACAACGAGTTCGCAGAGCACTTCAGCGACAACAAATATTATCCAGTTGACTCAAATATCAGAAGAATGGTCATCTACAACGGATTGCTTGGCAGACACCAGAAATCCGTAGACTTGTCACTTGGCGCTTGCGTGATGGATGGTCTTGGTTGGAGATTGCCAAACACTTGCCTACTCAGCACCGAACCAACTATGACAAATGGCACAATCTTCTCACAGAATTTTCCAACAATCTCGATGCTTTGAAAGACAAATACTTGGTGGCCCATGATGGGGACTTTGATAAACTAGATGACAACCATGCTTCCCTCCCATCATCTCCTACTTCTACTACCACCACTACAGTCATATCCATCTTGGATGAAGAGAAAGAGACAGAGAATGATGATGATGATGAAGATGATATTATGATTATATCCAGTTAGATTATATATATGTAATCCTATAACAAAATCGAAAAAATTGCTATTCTGCCCACTTTATCCGTTGGACTTATAGACTTAGAGTTTTATAGAATAGACCATGGGGAGTTGAATGCCATAGGTTCTGAGTACTCGTTCCTAACCCTAACCTAGTTGCTCTTTAAGATGCTACTATTATTATATTTTAAAAGCTGATTCTCTGTGGCTTCCTCAAAAATGATGATGACGGGGATTATGACACAAAAGAACACCACAACAACAAAGAAATGGCTGAACTGGGTGTACCTATAATGCACAAGTTAAACTGGTGTGTGTGATAAGGCGAGGTTGTTGAAAAAAATCCATGCGTGGCTAGGGAGGCGTACAAAGAGTTATTCCTGCACAACCATTGGTTCAACCAGCATTTGTACTCCCTTGAGGAAGGAGGAAAGTGATTGGTTGGTCGATTAGAAAGGAAATAAAACATACAACGTTGCGGTGAGTGGTGAGTACCAGGCAGGAGGTCTCGAATCTGTGTTCTGAGGCTTTCATATTCTTCCTTTTGGGCAGCAGCCAGCATGGAGGACCAAATTGTTGGTGTCAGATGGTAATGCCAAAACTTGATGATCTTTTCTGCCTCCTTTTCTGCACGTATCTCCTCGAAGGTGATGAAGAATAGAGTCTGGAAGACACTCTTCACTACCATCTCTAGGTCATCAGCAAAGGTAGGTTCATAGGTCTTATCCAAGTGCCAGCACTGAATAACATGCTCTGGGGCAAATTGCAAAGCACCAGAGAACTTCACCTTTTTTCTTGCTTTAGTTGCGCAGCCCCAGTCGTTAAGAAATACCTGATGAGAGGTGTGTTAATAAATACAATGGTGATGACGAGACACAAACACAAGGGGAAGTGTAGTTAAACAAGTCGGCTAATGTTAGCTCCAGCCACACGGCAAGGAGGAAGAAAACAGAAGAAGAGAAAATGAGGACAACAACATTACCGTTCCAGTGGCTGGATGTCGAAAGCAGTTGGATAGACGCACGTCCCGATGGACCAATCCGTAGTTGCGGTGGACCTGCTCAAGAATATTCACCAGTTGACAGAAATCATCCGCCATGGCAAGCTTTGTCTGGCGGTCGTGGCCCAGTCAGTTTGAAAATAATAAGAACTGATGAAGATGATGATGGTGATGATAATGGACGTACAGTACTGCGGTTGGTACAGTGGGAAAGCTGAGAAGCAAAGTGTCCTCCGATAGGACTAAGTAAAAGAACAAGCTGCTCCTCATCATCGACAACGAGTTTTGGGACCGAAGGCACCAAGTCTTTGACCTTCTCCAGGCAGCGTTTTTCATTCTGCAAGTGACAAATTTGGTCTACCGAGTTGAACCTTTTAACGACCACTGTTTCACCTATTACCATCATGATCATCAGTAATCTTGAACCCAGCTATTGTTGTTTGTTGTTGTTGTTGTTGTCAAACTCAGGGAAATACCTTTGTACTGGCCGCTGTACACGACAGCAGACCCGCCGATGCCAAGAAGCTCATTCATGATGACTGGCTCTTCATCGATGACGATGTCTTCTGGTAAACCGTGTGCAGCTTTGTTGCTCTGAAGCAGTCCTAGTAGCCACTTGCCACCATCGCTGTGTAGATGAAGGATGGGGCTCTCGGTCCACTGATCTGTGGTTGGGAGCTTCTGTAGACGGAAGAACTGGATTAGACAGCCATCCGTGAGGAACCCATTCACCACACTACGGTAGGGCTGGTATTCAAGCAGGAGCTCTTCGAGGAAGGAGTGTAGATGACCCTTCTCAGAATCGTCAAAGTCCTCCTTTGTCGCTGTACGCCTTGCTTTGACATCGCCCAGCAATGTGATGTAAAATATGCTCTTTGGTTTGTCCTTCAAGTAGCCCACAACGTCTGGCTTGCGCCTGCCGAAAGACACCTTGTTGTATGTATCCACCAAGGTGATAGGCAGATCCGGAAAGAGCGTCACAAGGCGCTTCAGTTGACTTGACCAGTAGGGCTGAACGACCTTACTTTCAGACGCGCCTGCGTCAGGATACCCACGAGGAGGAAATAATGGTTTACCTCCCCTTGCTTTTCGTTGGCTCCGGCGGATAGGGAACCATGGCTCAACCACTTTGTTCTTCACTGGTAATCGCTGGTATCTCTCTGCAAAAGTTGACGGAGTACTCCCTGGTGTTTTTGTGATTATTATCATCATGTTGCTTCTAAAAATTCAATAGTGAAAAGGAAATAATGGGTATGGACGCACGTTCTGTCCTGTCCCTGTGAGTGGCATTTTTCATTTCGCTCCTCATTCTTTCTTCCAGCCGTCTAATGTCTAGAATGCATTGACACAACCTCTTAGGTGAGGGACAAAAAAACACAACACATAAATAGCCAGAGGGAAGGGGTAGGAACCTACCGACATTAGTCACAGGCCGGAGTGGACTGCCTGTGGCAGGTGTTGGATCTTACGTGAAAGAGACAAGCGGTGAGAAAAGGACAAGGTAGTGGAAAGGTTTGGTGAAGGGAACGGAAATTAGCGAGTAAAATACGACAAGAGGAGGGAACGCTCACCTTTGCCTTTTTCTAGTAGGCTCACATGGAGATTTGAAAAGGGAGCCTCTAGACCAGAGCTAGTGGACGCGGCAGTACCACGATCGGTCCCTTTTGCGTGTTTGTTTGTTTGTTTTTTTGGTTGGTTGGTGTTTTAGTTCTACTGCATCACCATAATGACCAACAAAACCATACCATAATGTTCTTGCAGCCTTTCAGTGAGGGTGTTGAGAAGAGCATGCAACTTTACTTGTCGCTGCACAAAGGAGGGCAGTAGGGCTGTAGCCGCGCTGCGCAAGAGCTCGTCCGACTCCGCCCGTATTTCCGTCTTCACCTCCTGGATTTTTTGCTCTACTTCCTGGATTTCCCTCTTCACCTCCTGGATTTCCGTCTTAATGGCCTGTCTATCCACGCGCGTGGCCTCTGTCTTGCTCTCCACCGGCGCCTGCATCGCGTTCGTCCTGTTGTCTGTTCCCCTACCATTTTTTTTTTCGAGTAGTTTTCGGCTATCTCGACTCAACCTCGTAGGTAGTAATACCTGTTTCAGGAGGTAGTGCTGTTTTTTGAGTTTCCCATTTCGCTTGAGGAAGATATTGGTTCTAGTGCTGTCGATGATATGGGTGATGCTATTGATGGGCAGAAGTGTTGGTATCAATTAGCTATTTAGGATATTGGGTGGGTATGTGTCTCCCGCTGTGGGGCGTTTTGGTGGGAATGGGGCGTTGTGAGGCTTGGTTTCTTATCAGATTGGACGTTATGATGAGAGGCTTTGTGTGATTCGTTTTATTGGTGTTTGTTTGTGTGTTTGGGCTTATATTTGTGTTTGTGTTCCTCAGCCTTTGAGCTCGTGTCGAGAGCCAAGCCTGTGAGCACGGAACGAGAGAGGCAGACATCATCGCCTTGGATTCAGGAGTGCCCACATTCATGACCACCTACAACGGCTGCAGGGTGGTCACCGAGCGGACATCAAGGAGATAGGCAAGCCTGGATCGCATGCCGAGTAAGGGCACCAAGGTCAACCACAGACAACGGCGCTATCTCCGCAGGGTCTGTTGCACAGCTTCACCAGAGGATCCACAACCTGGTGGATGACCTCAACAAGAAGCTCATGTCTTGATTGGTCAGGAACTTCTCCCTCATCCTTCTGCCGGAGTTCAGGAGCTAGCAGATGAGTTCAGGGCTCTACCGGGGGTTTACAGGTTTTTCAAATAAAAACAGCGGATAACTACCCGCCGGCAGAGAGGAGCCTGCAGAGCCATGCTCACCTGGTCCCACTATCGGTTCGGGCAGAGGCCAAGCAATTTCCGTCCTGTATGGTAGATGAGGA
Organism: Balamuthia mandrillaris; assembly: GCA_031835245.1. Lineage (NCBI taxonomy): Eukaryota > Discosea > Longamoebia > Balamuthiidae > Balamuthia > Balamuthia mandrillaris. The sequence continues at coordinate 248,253 of JAVKOQ010000047.1, read as the reverse complement.
ATACACTCAGGCTCCTTGAGTACCACTTTGTGTCCTGAGATAGGTCAGCCTTCGTTTGGAGATTCTTGAATCAATTCTAAAAGCAAACAGCCTGATTTTGTTATAGTTTGTTCACTTGTGCCAGTAGGGCACTTGAAAACTCCTGTGTTGACTGCAAGTAATCTTCACTTGTGCCAGTAGGCCTGCTTGGCCATGCGTTCCTCCTGGCGCTTACGAATCCATGAGTTAACAACCCACAGGTCTGCCGTCTCCATTCCTGTGAATGGCAAGCGATGTTGGTAGCCATCAGTGCCATGCTCAGGCTCCACCGTCATAAGCTGCATGCCCTTAGCGGCTTGTGTGGTCAAGATTTGATCCCACCAGGTTTCATGTCGCAGCAGCTCTGTGCTGTATTCAGGAGCGCTGGGGTCAGGCACTTGTGGACCTTCAGCATAGCCAACACGGGCATGGATATGTCGGCAGTGGTCAGCAAACACGGTCATGCAGTCCTTCCAGTCTTCGTCCTCTGGTGGGAAACAGCGCTCCGCAACAACACAAAAGTGTGAAAGATCGGCGGTCAGTTTAAGATCTGGGAAGGCACGGCAAAGGTCACGAGTGACCCAGGGTTGGTACAGAATGCGGCCACGGTGAGTCTCATGGCAGATCAGAATTCCTTGCTCTTGCTCTACCTCAAGTGCACGGGTGAAGAAAGCTTTGGAAGTTGCTTCAGGCCAAAGATCACAGCCTGAGTGTGAGTTGATAAGCAGCGGGTTCATCTCCTTGGCCTCACTCACCTGGGGATATGAGAATGAGGCAACAAACAAGCAGAAACAAAAGAGAGAGAGGGCAATAGAAAGCAAGAGAAGAGAGAGTAAGGGCGGGAGAGCGACAGAGAGAGCAAGAGAAGCCACAGTACAGTCACACCTGTCGCTCAAAGGAAGCAAGATGGTCAGCTAGCTTCTGGGAACCAGTATTATCTCCGGGAGCTGTGCAGGTGTTGATCATGGCAATGTACATAAGATCGTTCTCCTTAAGAGCTTCAGCAAAGGCGGTCTTGTCTTTGATCAACCAAATCGGTGTCTCCACACCGTGGAACCCATCCTCCTTTATACGAGCAAACAAACGGCTGTAGCCAGACGGGCTGTTGCCCATTTCTTCCGTCACACCCCACAGTGTTTTGATGAACTGGATCTGAATGGTGGCCATGAGGAAGAGACGCAACCACAAGTCGCTCAAAACCAGCGATGTGTTGCAACTTTTGTTGGCCCAACAAAAAAACGACAGAAAAAGGAAAATATATTTTCCCGCCAAAACCCTTCGTTTTCCTGTGAGGGCAAAAAACATGACACGAAAAAAAAGAGAGAGGAGAGAAGGAGAGAGGGAGAGAGGAGAGAGGAGAGAGGAGAGAGGAGAGAGGAGAGAGGAGAGAGGAGAGAAAGAACCTTGACTATGCATGTATTGAAGCAAGTTTTTAAAAGAAGCAATGGAGCTGTTGGCAAACACTAACATTGCCTCTTCCGTTTCAGCTGTGTTCCTTTCTGGGCTACAATTGTAGAAACAGAACGGCTTTCAGTGTATTGGCGGCGTTGTTTAGCTTCAAGTAGTTACTTGCAAGGACCCCCAAAAACACGGCCGTAGATTTCAATGCCAGAGAGGGCTACATACTGGGAGCCAGATGCATCAGTACCTGTGCTAATCAGACGGAAGCAACGATAGGCCTTCCCACAAATCTGTAATCACGATAAAGTAATAATATCTTTAGCAACGGCAGGGATGAAGAGAGGAAGAGGAGACACAAGAGTGCACAGAATAAAGAAAAGAGGGCAGAGAAGAGACGAGCAGTACATGGACTTTTTTTGGGATACGCCAGGTTTTTGGTGTGTTGGATTGAAGGGATGTATCAGCAGTTACTGCAAGAAGACAGCGCCATTTATTGGCGGAGACACTGTTGGCCGCTTCGAATTGAAAATTGCAAAGAGCATGGGAGCCTCCTGGTGGTGGCTGAATGCTGTCATAATTATGGTTTTCCTTCAGGTTAGTTCATCCCAATGAACAAGAAACTATCCAGGTTGAGAAGATATGTACGTAATGTGCGTTGGCAGGATGCGGAGGCTCTTGTACTTGGCTCCAAAGTCATAAACAACCCAGGAACCTGCCGCAGGAGAGGTGAAGAAACCCCTCATCCCTCCGAAGGGACCGCCTCTATGCGCAGGGGGATATTGCAATGCAGTTTCTAGGGGACAGCCTACCGCCACTGGTGTTAGTTTTTTTTTTTCTCCCCTTCGCTGAAGGTGGAGAGAGAGAAATAATGACTTACTTCCGTTAACGGAGGATGCAATGACCTTGATAATTCCAGTGGTGTGGGGATTCTGGTAGGCCTTCTTTCCCAAGGAAGTGGCTAACCACCACACAATACCATCGCTGTTGAAATCTTTGTTTTTATATTTGAAGAGTTTTCCGTCAGAGAGATCCAATTCGCCAGGGTTTTGTTTAAACCCGCTTTCAGGCATAGGTCTTGGCAGCTCCCTTTTTTTTCAATCAGGTTAATAACAAAAGCACGTAAAACAACCAAACAACCAAGCAACTTTTTGGGGAATGAAGAATAACCTGAGCTCACTGCATGGGTGTGGCGGTAATGGCTGCTTCATCTTTTCGCGAATGGCACGTCTCCATTTGCCCGGACCGGTCAAACGAGCGAGCTGATGGAACAGCCCTTCCTTTATCAGCTCATCAGGAATCATGCGAGAGTGTTCAGCCTGTTGCAACTCTTCCAGACTCAAAAACCCATAGCGAACCTGGTTAGGTAACACAACAAAGAAAGAAACAAAGTAAGTTAAGCGGATAACAATAATCTGAAAGAAAGTGACTAAAAGTAAGTACTGCTTGTAACAAGTCGAGTAATTCAGTGGGGGTTGGTTTTGGGTTTGCTGCAGTAGCATACTTTCGTATAGCGTTTAATACAACTATTTCTTTCTTGACTGCAAGTTCTCTAGAAAAATGAAAAGGGGCGGATTGGTAAGCAAGAGAGAGGGGAGGAGGGAGGGAAGAAAGTAACGAAAGAAAACAAATGATAAAAGCACAAAAGAATGGTAGACGTGCATACTTGTGGTGGATGATCCGTCGGAAGAGCGTAAATGGCAAAGCACTAAAATAGAGTGATAGGCCAAAATGCTCGAATTGGTGGACAACCACCTGCAGCAGGTAAGCCAGGAACTGGCGACAGGAGACTGCTCGCTTTTCCTGCTGGTAAAAGGTCAACAAGAAGGGAACCACCCTTTCCTCGTATTTGTAGAGCTCCTCTTTGACAGCTTGGTGCAAGCGTTCTGCCAAGAACGGAATGGGATACTTCTCCAGAGCAACCAAAACATCAGCCACCAATTCCGGTTTCAACAGTGCTTTTGACGAAGCTGTTATTGTCGAAGAAGAGGAAGTTACGGTGGAGGACGAGGAAGAAGAAGAGCTTGCTACCATCATGGCTTCTTCCTCTTCTGATTTATCTCCCCCAAAACCCAAACGGTTCTCGTAGAGGAAGGTAAGCATAAAGTCCAAGACCTCAGAAGGGCATTCCACACGTAGTTCAATCACGGTTGAGCTTTTGGTTTTTTCGGGAGAAGCCTTTCTATCAGCTTCCTCCAGCGCATCACGAAGCCATGACTCTGATGCGGAGAGGATAAGGCGATGAGCGGGGTGGAGGTTGCCCTCTTCCGAAACCAGTTGCACGTCCGTAAACAAGCTCCGGGCGCGAGAGAAGGAAGCGAGAGAAACGAGCTCACGGGCACGTTTAAGTTCCCGTGCTTTGTAGAGTGCCTCTTTTTCTTTCTCTCGTTTCCTCTTTCTTGAAACTCTCTCCTCTTCTTCCTCTTCGTCTTCGTCCTCTTCTTCCGTATGTTCTTCTTCTTCCTCCTCCTCCTCCTCCTCCTCCTCTTCCTCTTCTTCCTTTGCAGTCATGGTTGCAGTGGGCAGAGGAACTACAGGCGTGAATTGGAACATGGGGATCGAGTGTTGTCGTTGGGTTGCAAGAAGGAAGCGTAAAAGAGAAAAGAGAAGCAAAAGCAAAGAAGCCCTTTCTGCCTTTTCTTTGTAATACAAAATTTTTTGTTGTTTGCGGCAAATTTATTAACGGAAGAGCAAAACATTGCCGCACAACAGACCCCTTTGTAAAATTTTTCCTGGAAGAAATTTTGCTAATTAATATTATTTTTGATGCAGAAGAAAGGAGGAATTCTTTGAAAGAAACATTCTTGTATTACAAATTGGGCAGCATCGCCGTGGTATCTTCACACCGAGTGAGGAAAGCGGTTCATTCACTCTTTACTTGCTGGGTTTCTCTTTCTTCTCCTTGTTTGAGGACGAGCTCCTTCTGCTGCTTCCCTTTTTCTTGGTCTTCTTCTCCGAGGAGCTTGAGGCAGACTTGAGGCCGGATTTTCGGCGTTGAGCTTTTTTCTCCTTCTTTTGTTGCCGCTTTTCTTTTCGGGCTCGTTTGATGTCATCGTAGATGGTGCTGCGATAGTCTGAAATGGAGAACTTGGTGTTGTCATCGAAAGGAATTACGATCGTTTTTCCCACGAGCATCTCTTCTTCTGGCTTATGAAACTTGGCCAAAAAGGGATGCCTTAACGCTTCCTGTTGTTTGTTTGTTTGTTTGTTTGTTTGTTTGTTTGTTTGTTTGTTTGTTTGTTTGTTTGTTTGTTTGTTTGTTTGTTTGTTTGTTTGTTTGTTTGTTTGTTTGTTTGTTTGTTTGTTTGTTTGAAAATATAAGAAAATATTTACGGAAAGTAGCACACGAAATCCAACAAAGAACAGAACAAAGAGGAGATGAAAAAAAATAAAAGGCCAATCAAATAACAGAAGAACAAACCTCAGCTGTGATCCTCTTATCTGGATTGAAATGAAGAAGCTTTGTAAGAAGGTCCAGAGCCTCAGGAGATGTTTTGGGATAGAGGCTGCTGAGTGGCTTGGGAGTAGATGGAGGCAAGCTTTCCAGAATGGTGGCAGCAAAAGGAGACTTAACGCCTTCAATGTCTTCGCTGGAGGGCCTTCCGGTAACCTCCATAATCTTGTCAAGCTGGTTCATGGTAGAGCTACCGGGGAATATTGGTTTCGCGCCAAACAACTCTGCCATAATACAACCTACCGACCACAGATCTACTCCTTTTGTATACCTAAACGAAAGAGAGCAAGAGAGAGAGGAAGAGAGAGAGAGAGAGAGAGAGAGAGAGAGAGAGAGAAAGACATAAGCGAATTCTGAGCTGTGAAGAGAGACAAATGGTTTGCGTACGTGGTAGAGCCAAGAAGAATCTCTGGGGCACGATACCAACGTGTTGCCACATAGTCGGTTAAAACTGGGGAATCCTCTGTGGATACAAGATCCACCGAACGAGCCAACCCTTTTAAGAGAAAGATTTCAAAGCACGTAAATAAGTTAAGTTTTACAAAGGAAAAAGAATAAGAGGAAGAAAGCGTTCGTACCAAAGTCAGCTACCTTCACCAAACAGTCTGAATTGAGAAGAATGTTGCTGGGCTTGAGGTCTCGGTGCAACACGTTGCCCGAGTGCATGTACATAATGGCCTTCAACAACTGGTAAATAATGTACTGCTTGTGAATGTCCTGCAAAATATTGGCACGGATGACGGCGTGAAGATCCGTTTCTTCAAAACCCAATAGAAAAGCGGAAACACAACATAACACAGAGTTTGAACACAAACAAATTAGAAACAGAGAGAATAAAAATAGCTCGCGAAAGAAGAAGAAGAAGAACGAACCCATGTACTCAAAAATGAGATAAATGTCTTTGTCGTTTTCTGCTTTCATTACGTCGAGGAGTTGAATGATGTTTTCGTGGTCGCTAAGCTCCTGTAAAAACATAATCTCCCTAAAAGTGCGTTGGGCGTCCGTCGCATTTTGAAACGCATCAAAAATCTTCTTGAGGGCGACAGTCTGTCTCGTCTTCTTTTTGGTGGCCTTCCAAACAATTCCGTACGCCTTTTGTTGTCGTTGTTTTTGAATGATTATTATTTTGTCATGAAAAAAAAAACACCAAGTAAAACAGGAGAGCAGTTAAGAACAAACCCCTTTGCCCAGTTTTTGGCCGACCTCGTACTTGCGGAGTACGTGTCTGTCTATTTCATCGTTGCCGCTGGCCATGTTTGTTTTTTCTAGTGCTCGCTTGCTTGCTCCTTTGTACTGTTCGCGTCGCGTTACAAAAATAAAATAAAATAAAAAAGAGGAAAAAATAAAATAAAAAGCAAAAAGGAAAATAGCAATTAATCTTACATACAAAATTTGAAAAGTATTCCCAACAACCTTAACAACCAACTAGGGTGGTAACCAAGCTCCCCCCCTTTGTTTTTTTTTTTTGTTTTTTTTTTTGCAGAGAGATAGATGACCACGGTACTCGGCAAAGACTCATTGTTGACAACCAACAAAACAACGTTTTCACGACTGCAAGAAGGGGTGTTGAAGAAGTTCAGGAATGGTGGGTCGTTCCCGAGGATTTCGGCGCAAGCACTTTTGCAAGACGTCCAAAAGAGAAGCGTTGTTGAGGGGAGGGTATGATATGCGGTATTTTGGGCTGATGATGGCTTGTATCTTTTGCAAGTTGTTGGACAGGGAAGCGAATGGCCCTTGTCCGTATACCATTTGGTAAAGTATGCAACCTAGCGACCAGATATCACTCGCCCTACCCAACTGGAACCACGAGTTAATAAATAAAAAGAAGAGCAAACACAAAGATAGATAACGGCAAAAGAAAATGGAGCAACTAACCTTCATATAACTGTTGGAATCTGGAGGAGAGACATCAATCAATGCCTCCGGAGATATGTAGTTGATGGTTCCAATCTGTTGATTGATACAGAAATGTTAGCGGAGCCTACAAATTGAGAGTACAAATAATGGACAGAAAATACGGACGGTGTTTTCCCTGACGATGTTTGTTGTGTCGTTCTGAATGGCTTTCGCGATACCAAAGTCGATCAGCTTAAGTTTGCCCTGAAAACAAACAAAGTTTGCCGGCTGCAAAAATAAAAAGTAAATCAGAATGTTGTGGTAAAACCAGATGGAGAGAGCGAAAAAAGAGAGAGCTGAGCACAAAATAGAGGAGTCGTACCTTAAGGTCCCCATGCACAATTCGTTCTTCATGAATGGCGTGGACAGCCTCCAACATCTGCTCCCACCAAAGCCGCACGTAGTTGAGGCCAAGGCCAGAAGGGAGGAGCGCAGTGGTAGGTTGCTGTTCCTTTAGTTTTTTCTTGTTTTGGGTTCGTTGGCGGTTAAGCAACGTCTGAAGGTCGATCTCTCCACACTCCAAGAGCAGAAAGATGGCACCTATTAAAAACAAAAAAAAAAAGGGTTGTTAAGAAAAAAGGGTCTCGCTCAAAAGAAAGGGAGCGATGAAGCAACCTTTCCGGATTTCGGCGTCAACAAGTTTGATGATATTGTCACACTTGCTAACTTTTCTCAACAATGATATCTCGTTGATGTAGCTCTCTACGATCAAAGAATCTTCCACCGATTTAAGAGACACGTATTTCAACGCGTAGATGTTGAGGTTTGCCGACATTACTTTGTACACTTTGCTGCTGCCTCCTTTGCCGATGCATTCCAACTTAACATAAGGCCGCTCGTTCACCTGCATGTATATATAAGAAGGGAAATGTTGGTTGTAGTGCACCACAAGAGCAAGAGAAATCAGGAGACATGAAGAGTATAAGAGACGTACCAAAACGATTTCGGAAGCCCACTTTTTAAGAAAGGCGATCTGTTGCGACTTGCGCTTGGCCATTAGCAACTTTTCGTCCGTTTCTTGCGATGAATGATGAGGTACATTCTCGTTGTTGTTGTTCTCTGTTCCATTTGCTGCTTGTCCTGTGTCTCCGCGCCTCTTTTCGCCTCGTGGTTGCTGCGGTTGCACTCGTTTCTCCAAGTTCCCACAACGCGGAACCTCCTCGTAGTCTGCCTTTGGTTCGTTGTGTTTTATTTGATGACCATTTTCTTCGCATTGCTTCTCTTGCCTATCTTCTTCTTTATCTTCCCGCATCTCTTCTTTTTGTTTTTCATTATCATCATTCGCACCACCGAGTATGTTGCCTTGCGCCTCCTTTTGTCTCTTGGCTTCTCTCTCTAACCTGAGTTGTTTTTTCCTCAAGTACTCTTGTCGTTTCTTCTCGAGGGTAGCCATTACAGGATCTCTCTCGAGATTACCGCCAGGAGTAGGCGACCGGTCCTTGACCGAACCACAACCAACTTGGCTTGTAGTACTCAATGCGTTGTCGATGGAAGAAGAAGAAGAAGAAGAAGAAGGAGAAGAAGAAGAAGAAGAAGAAGAAGAGGCTATAGGAGTTACAGAGTTGATTTTAACAGTGCTTTGCTGCTGTGTAGAAGAGCTGGAGGTATCTGTGGTATCAGGTTGTGCCTGTGGACAAGGCTGCAACACATTTTCAGATGTCCGTTCGCCGCGAAGTGGTTCTTCAAACAAACGTTCTTTCTTGCCGCCTCGTGGGTGGGCATCGCCCTCCGCAGTGCTTGGCAAAGCGCCTTGTGTTTTGTTGGATTTGGAAGGAGCGCGTGCTGACGAGCTTACAAGCGCCGAAGATCGAAGCTCATCCGATTTTCTTCTTTGCAATAGGTGCGAACCAGCAGAAGAGCGGTGTATTTGATCACTAGTGCCATTGACCAGCAAAGAGGCCGCAGGATTAGCTTCTTCTGGGCATGAAGCCAACGATGGTTGCTCGCCTGCTGCTTCTGTCGTAAAGAAAGGGTTGCCTCCTTTGCTGCCACTCTCACTGCTGCTCGTCTTGTGAGGGATGGCGGTGTCGGTGTGACCTCGTTTCATCATTGGTTGCAGAGGAGTTAAATCCAGCCGCGGCTTACGGTCCAAAGAGCGAGATCGCCGAGACAGCTCAAGTTCTTCCGTACCAGAGTCAGCAAGGGTGGAAGAGTGGCTATCACAGCTAAGGCTCAAGGAAAGGTTTGCTCCTGCGTGCTCATCAGAGATGTGCTGATCCACCGATCGGTTGTCTGGTCGTGGATACTGAGTCAGTATGGGAATCAAGAAAAAAATAAAAGGAAGAAAAGCAGCTCAGAGGAGAAATGGGTAAAGTTATTACCAGTATCTTGGTCACTGCTTGTAGGGATGTTGTGAGTGCGGTTAAGGTCCTCATTGATGCGTACACGTAAAGCTGGTTTCGCAAATGTACCACCTAATAATTGATGAACCATATCAAAAAAAAAAAAGGTTTGGGTTGCTCAAAGGTTAGTGAAGAAGAAAGAATAAGAGCAAAAAGCAGAGATGGAACAATACAAACCAACAGACTCAAGAGGACGACGCCTAGGAGGCGTTGGATCAGGCAGTTGATATCGTTTGTGCAACGATGGTTTGGTGGCGGCAGCAGGACGTAGAGAAGCCTTGCTGCTGCCAGATGGAGTTTCGAGTGGATTGTTCTCTTGCAGCAGACGCAGAGGAGTGCGGTGGCCCTGCTCTCGATCAAATGTGTTGTTGGTACCGCCTGTAGATTCCCTCAGCAGGTTTACTTCTCCGTCGTGCAGTAGTTCAGACAGTACTGGGCCTGTTGACAGCCTCTTTTCGCTGGAGGAAGAGGAAGAGGAAGAGGAAGAGGAAGAGGAAGAGGAAGAGGAAGAGGAAGAGGAAGAGGAAGAGGAAGCTGCTAGGTCGCCTCTGTTATCCTCAGAGGTTGATGGAGGAGCTTCTCCAGTGTGGAGTTGGGAGCCTAGCTCTAATGCTGAGGTCTTGGGTTGAGGGGTGGAGGCAAGCGAGACAGAAGGAAGAGAGGAGGAATTGTTGGGATCATCCACGCGAAACATGTGTAGCTTCTGGCGAAGCATTGCCATTCGCTCCATCAGCTGAATAGGAGCGGTGGAAGTGTTGTTGTCTTCACCGTCCGCAGAAGAAGATTGTAGTGCAGAAGAGGCATTTGACGAGACAGAGGAAGCAGTAAGGAGTTGGTCTGTTTGCGGCCCGTCGTCTTGCGTGCCTTGGGGGTTGGTCCCTTTGGCATCAGGAATGGGCGACAAGGATATATTAAAAGATGAGGAGTTGTTGAAGGAGTTGCCTTGTTCAACGGAAGAAGAGTCGCGCGAGTTGGAGGCAGAGGAAACCAGAGAAAGTCCAGCCCGTTTCTTCTTGTGGATTGTGGGAGGTTTGCAAAGCGCGTGGTGAGGACTGCAAGCAGCTATCTTCCAATCTACTTTGCTAGCGCTATTAAGCGTAGTCGGGGCTATGTTCTCCTTGTCTTCCCACAAATCAGCCATTTGTCTTTTCCTTCACCACATCTAACACGCCAGTTCAAAAGAGAGGAAAAATAAAGAAAGCGGAAAAAAAAAAGAGGTCTGTCTGTCCGTCTCTGTATTCCACTACACGCTTGCTGGTGCGAGTTCGGTTGGCCGTCCGCTGCTGGCAGGTTTTTTCCGTGTCCCCCGGCTTTGAGGTGTTTTAGCTCGAATAGTACCAAGCCGCCCGTTAATTTTTTTTTGTGGGTGTTTGCCAAAAAGTTTTGGCGGGAAAACCATTCAATACCCCTCAGTCACCTATCGGGTATCATGTCGACACGAATAATATTCATTTCGGGCGGACCAATCGTCTCCACCTGTATTACGTCATCTAGTCCTTAATTTCACAGGAGGTTTGCTGCCGCCGCAGTAACCCTGTGTGTGTAATTCTTTGGTTTTGAAGAACGACAGAGACAGTGCTCGTACTGCGCCACCGCCATGTCTACTTTGGAAAGCGAAGAAGTGGAGAAGCTCAAAGCTGAGCGCGAACAGCGCCGCAAAGAATGGGAGCCCCAGAAAGAGGAGGACTTGGAAGCGCTCCGTTTGGAAAAAGAGAGGATGCTGGAAGAGATGAGGCGCATGGAGGAGGAAGTTCAGGAGCTCGAAGAACTGGAAAAGCAAGAAAGAGCGGAACAAAGAAGAGAAGAACTGGAAGCCATCAAAGAAAAGAAAAGACAAGAAGAGGAAGAAAAGTTCAGGAAGCAGATGGAGGAAAGAAAGCAAAGAGAACAGGAGGAAGCGCTTCGTCGCGAGAAGAGGCGAGAAGAACTCGAGAGACTGCGCGAACAGCGAGAGCATGAAATGGAGGAAAAGTTCCGACTCCAACAAGAAGCTCTGAAAAAACAAGAAGAGGAGAAGCGGGAGCGAAGAAGAAAGAGACAGGAAGAACTGGATAGGCTGCGGGAGCAACAAGAGGCAGAGAAGCAGCAAAAGTGGTTCGTAGAACAACAGGCCAAGAGAAAGGCGGAAGAAGAAAGAAGAGAAAAGATGCAACGTTGGATCGCGGAAGCCAAAGACGCCAAGGAAAAGTTGGAAAGGGAGAAAGAGGAGCAGTTCAGACAAGAAAGGGAGGAGGCAAGAAGGCTGGAAGAGGAGGAAGAAGAGAAAGCAAGGCTAAGGCGCATGGAACTGGAGCGACTGAGAGAGAAAAAGGAACGAGAAAAGGAGGAGCAGTTCAGAGCCGACATGAAGATGCGACAGTTGTTGGAGGAAGAAAAAAACGAAAGACAGAGACGGCGCCAGGAATACTTGGCTGCCCTCCGAGAAGAGGAAGAAAAAGAAAAAGAAAGACAGTTCTTGGAACAACAAGAACAATTGAGACAAGCAGAGGAAGAAAGGCGTGAGCGCCATCACCGCCGAATGGAGGAGATCAAGGACTTAAGGGAACGGCAAGAACGAGAAAAGGAAGAAAAGTTCAGAAGAGAAATGGAAGAAAAGAGGCTTCGTGAGTTGGAAGAAGCCGAGAAGAGAAGAAAGAGACAACTGGAGTTGGAACGCATTCGTGAAGAGAAAGAAAGAGAGAAGGAAGAGCAGTTCAGGAGAGAAATGGAAGAAAAGAAGCAAAGAGAGAAAGAAGAGCGCGCACGGGCAAAGAAGAGACTCGAGGAACTGAAAGAGTTGCGAGCCAAACAAGAAGAAGAGAAACAACTTAAGTTCATGCAGGAACTCGAATCCCGCCGTAACGCTGAAGAAGAGAGAAGGGAAAGGTTTAGAAAGAGGATCGAAGAGATCAAAGATGCCCGAGAGAAAGAACAGCAAGAAAAGGAAGAACAATTCCGACGTGAAATGGAAGAGAGGGCGCAAACGGAAGCTGAGGAAGCGGAGAAGCGCAGAAGAAGGAGAGAAGAAATAGAAAGCATCAAGGAGCAAAAAGAGAAAGAAAAGGAGGAGAGGTTCCGCAAGGAGTTGGTAGAAAAGCAGCTCCTCGAAGAGCAAAAGAAGGAGCGACAGCGCAGAAGGATGGAATACTTGGAGCAACTTCGTGCCAAAGAAGAGCAAGAACAGGAAGAAGAATTCCAGAGAAGAATGGAAGAACAAAGAAGACTAGAAGAGGAACGCCGTGAACGCCAACAAAAACGCTTGGCTGAAATTCAGGACTTGCGCGAAAGGCAGCAGCAAGAAAAAGAGGAAAAGTTTAGGCAAGAGATGGAAGAAAAGAGGCTAAGGGAAGAAGAGGAGGCAGAAAAGAAGCGTCGTAGGCAGCTGGAGCTCGAACGTATTCGTGAACTGAAAGAAAAGGATAAGGAGGAACTTTTCCAAAGAGAAATGGAGGAGCTCAGACGCCGTGAAGAGGAGAAGAAAGAAAAACAAAGGAGAAGGCTAGAAGAGCTGCAAGCTAAACGACAGCGCGAGGAAGAAGAAAAGGAAGAAGAGTTCAGAAGGAGGATGGAACAAGAAAGAAGAGCTGAAGCCGAAAGGAGGCGAGCCACCCAACACACTCTGGAACAACTCCAAGATATCAAGGAAAGACAGGAAAAGGAGCGAGAAGAAAAGTTCAGACAGCAAATGGAAGAAAAGAGAATGTGGGAGGCGGAGGAGGCAGAAAGAAAGAGGAGAAGACAACTCTATTTGGAACAGCTCAGAGAAGAAAAAGAAAGAGAGAAAGAGGAGCAGTTCCGCGAAGAGCAGGAGAGGCAGAAGCAGTTAGAGCTCGAGAAAAAGGAGCAGCAAAAGAAGCGACGAACGGAGTTGGCTGCTCTGAGACTAGCGGAAGAGCAAAAGAAAGACGAGGAGTTCCGCCAGAAGATGGAGGAACAAAGGAGACAGGAAGAAGAGAGACGAGAGCGACAGAAGAAACGACTGGAAGACATCAAGGATTTGAGAGAAAGACAAGAGAAGGAAAAGGAAGAAAGATTCAGACAAGAAATGGAGGAAAAGAGGATGCGCGAAGAGGAAGAGGCAGAGCGAACAAGAAGGCGGAGAGAAGAAATCGCACGTCTCAAAGAGGAACAACTACGACAGAAAGAAGAAAAGTTCAGGCAGGAGATGGAAGAAAAACGGAGGTTGGAAGAAGAAAGACAAGCTCGCAAAGAGCGCAGAAGAATAGAGCTGGAAGAAAAGCGAGCCAGAGACGAACGAGAACGTGAAGAACAGTTCAAACGAGAACAGGAACGACTCAAAATTGAAGAAGAGCAAAAGAAGGAAAAGGCCCAACAGAGAGCCGTCGAGATTCAAGAATCCAAAGAACGAGCCGAATTGGAGAAATACAAGAAGTTGTTGGAGGCCAAAAAGGCTGCTCTCGAAGAGAAAAAGCAAGAGCGTCTCAGGAAGGCCCAGGAAGATAAAAGAAAAACTCAGCTCACCTCTGGACCCACCCAACCTGTTTGTAGTCTTTCTGACCTCCGAGCTAGAAAGATACCTGCAGGTGTTGACCTAGATTACTTGGAGGTTCTCTCTCTCTCTCTCTCTCATTTTAAATTTATGCATACTGACCCCAAACCGATAAATAGGCGCACTTGTCTGACGAGGACTTTGCCTCTGTCTTCCAAATGTCGCGCGAGGATTTCTACAGGCTTCCTGCCTTCAAAATGAAGGACTTGAAGATGGCTGCTGGCCTGTAATGCTCCTACCACCACCGGACCCTGAAAGCTACAAGCTTCCTGCCTTCAAAATGAAGGACTTGAAGATGGCTGCTGGCCTGCAATGATGGGCACGGAAAGAAGAAGAAAGGTCGAAAATGTAAGGAATGCAAGCACTGCCTTTCATCGCAGTATAATAATTAATAGTTTTTGGTTTCCATGACGTCACGGCCAAAAAATATAAAAAGAAGAGAAGAAGAGGGAAGAAGAGGGCAACGAAAGGAAGGACGTTTGGTGGTGTACATATATATATGAATCCCCCACAGCTGTCGCTTCATCCACCAGCACAGAATGGAACCCCCACCTCTCTCGTCATGACCCAAGAGGCAACGCCTGACGGCGATGGGCTGCAGCCGCTCCTCCCATGCGGCAAGAAAAAACGAAAACGGGCAACACCTCTCGCTCTGCTTCACCGACAACTGGGCTGCAATAATATTAATCACTTGGTAGCAATGGCTCTCTCTCTCTCTCTCTCTCTTTGTGGCTTGCTCCTAGAGAAAAAAATAACTAACCGTCTTTCTTTTTTTTTGTTGTTGGTGTTGATCTCTCTGGCTTTTCCAGCTGCATCAGCAAATGTTACGAAGTTTAGGTCCGGTAGCAAAACGGAACGCAGGAGTGCCTGTTTTTAACATCGAGTGGCATCCACTCGGGTTCGTTGATTACTCTCTTGCCCCCCCTTTTTTTGCTTTTAAAATTTGTCAGTTTCTGATGATGGCAAATGATTTCATCTCATCTATTTGTGTTACCACAACTACGAAGGCACACGCTAGTGGTGGTGGGTGAAGACACCAACCTTCGTCTCTACGACGCTCACAACGCCAACATTCAACATAGAGTCATCAATGCACACGACGACAACATCAACATCGCCAGATTCATGTCGGACCGCCATTTTGTGACAGCAAGCGATGACAACAGCATGCGTCTGTGGGATATTCGTAACTTGGCTCACTGTGTTCGCAGCTTTGTGGGACACGAGGGATGGGTCAAGAACGTGGAACCTTTTTCCTCACGTTATTTTCTTTCTGCTGGATTCGATGGCACTGTTCGGATTTGGGTTCGTCTCTCTCTCTCTCTCTCTCTCTCTCTCTCTCTGCGTTGCTATTGCTTCTCTCTGCTCCTTTCTTTCCTTGTGGGGGCATTCATTTTATTCATTTGGCTTGCTCTTGCCTCATGGACAGGATCTTGAAGCAAACGAGTCCCCTCTAAACGGTACTCGGGGGGACCATCATAACCGTCATCATCACACTCTGTCGCCATCAATGGGTATCGGAGAAAGCTTGGCGCAAACCAACGGAGTTTTATTTAAGCGGGAGGGGGTGGCTAGAATGGCACTCTCACCAGCCTCCTCTCGCCTGATCATATCACTTACAAGCGGCCATTTGTTGGTCTTTCATGAGCTGGATCTCACTCGACCTGACAAACTGCTCGACATCGATGTACCAACTCTCTGTCGGCTTGCTGATGGAAAGAGGGTGAAACCCTTCTCTACTATAACTGACGCGGCGGAGCTACCACGCGAGTTTGTGCGCCATCGCAATCGCTTGGAAGTCCTTTATGAGGTTGCTTAACTCTTCTGTCAGGTCTTGTTGTTTTCTGAAACTATCTCTCACTCCCCTGCTCAGCCTTCCAGAAACGGCTATGCGACTTCGCTGCAGGTTTCAGCATGTGGCAGATATTTATTAGCCCGACGGCACATGCACAACGGAAAGGAAGTATGCTGTGTATTTGACTTGGAGGCTCCGCACTCTGATCCCGAACAACCCACCCCGCTGACCTCCCATCAACTCTCGGTTGAAAAGGTGGACTCACCATCCGCCCAAACTTATCCTCTCTTTCCAAGCCGCTTACTCTTTTATGTCCCGGTAGGTTTCTCCGCAGCAGCAACATTTGTTGTCCCAACTGACAAAAAAAAAAAA
The DNA here is from genome assembly GCA_031835245.1 of Balamuthia mandrillaris. Classification (NCBI taxonomy): domain Eukaryota; phylum Discosea; order Longamoebia; family Balamuthiidae; genus Balamuthia; species Balamuthia mandrillaris. The sequence continues at coordinate 232,489 of JAVKOQ010000047.1, read as the reverse complement.
AAAAAAAAAAAAGGATTCAAGCTCTGGCTCTGGGTTCATAAAAGAGCCTTGCTTCTCTTCAGCTGAGCCGTACTACGTTTGTTCTCCTTATTACAAAGGGTGAGCATGTCCATTTGCTTCCTGCTAGACTCTTGACTTGCAACTAATGAGGGATTTCTCTTATCAGCTTGCGCATGTTTTGTTTGAAGGAAAGGAAGGAACCGAAAGAGGACAGCCACGCGGAACCCAAAGGAGGCCTTTCTCCTACCACGCGCAGTGGGCGGCGCCTCATGTCTACCTCCGCCATGCTGCAGCATATGCAGCCACGAAAATGGCGGGCATGCCTTAACACTCACGACGCTCCGTATGTGTTCTCTCTTGCCTTTTGTTCCCCTGTTTTATGACAAGATTCGGCTCACATATTATTCTTTACTCTAGGGTGCTAACTTGTAGATACCACCCATTTTTACCGTTGGTTTTCTCTCCTATCTTTTTCGACGTTATCTCTCTCTCTCTCTCTCTCTCTCTCTCTCTGTCTCCTCGCTCGATGGTGACACTTCTTATCTTACTGAACAACTACTTCATGTTTTTGCTTTTCAGCGAACTAGCATCAGGCGGCCTTGATGGAAAAGTAGTCCTATACGCAGGAGGACAGACCGGCATCTTCCAGAGCCATGAACTAGTTCTAACGTAGAGCGCCAGCATCAAAGTATTTTTGGATTGCAACACAACGAAAGGGCTTCACGTGTTGTTTCATCAATCTACTCCCTTCCACCCAAAAAAAAAGGAGGTAAGACTTTGTTGGATGACCCACCCACCCACCCGCGCGGAGTGTGAAAAGGTACTGGTAGTGGAGGTGTTGGATATGAAAAGAAGGCTCTCTTTTCTGTTCCTCTTTATTTGTTTTATTTATTTATGTAACATGAAGAAACGATATGATTACAAACCGCTCACAACTACATCTACCCGATGCAGCAAACGTGCATTTACAACAGACAACGAGGTAATACTTGTGAGAAAGATGGCTTATTACATCCAGCAAAGAGAGAGAGAGAGAGAGAGAGCACGTGTAGAGGAGAAGAACAGCAGGCTAGGTTAGGTGTGGCTCAATTCTGTTTGTCTGCGTATTTCCTCGAGGATGAGCTGGCGCTGAGCTTCATACTTATTAACCACAGCCTCTATTTCTTTTTTGACCAGTTCCTCTAATATATGTTTCCTCCGTTGGTCGTACTTCTTGCGAACAGCAGCCAGCTCTAATTCCATCTCCTTAAACACTTTCTCTCCGCCAGCCTTTAGAGCTCCTGATGATATGTCTCTCAACTGCAAAACATGGTTCACAATGTAAGCAAAAAGGGAACGTTATGAAAACAGTCCTTGAATTAGATGAAAAGGTGACGGTACCTTTTTGCCTTCATCCGAAGCGCGAAAGGCAGCTAGCTCTTGGCTGGCAGAAGCGCTGTTGGCGCCACGCGCACTGCGAGGAGTGCGACCAGTAGATATGTTGCGCGGACTGCGGGTGGTTGATGTGTTGCGAGGGGTGTGGGCTCGTGGGGAACGGCTCTGCGTGCGGTGATGTTCTTTCGAGGAGCCAGTAGCGCTCTCCAAATGCGACGGTATGGATAAGGTTTCAACCATCCTTCCTCCTGCTCGCGTCGGAGAAGAGCCTGGCTGAGAGGTAAGTTTTTGTTCAGAAGCAGAAGGCCGTCGGAAGGCCTCTGTTCGCTTCGTTGTTGTTGCTTTGGTTGTTGTAGTTGTGGTTATGCCAGCAGTAGCCTACCGTAATGGTGGGAATGGTGACCACCACCACACATGGTATTAAGACAGGAAACCCCAAAGTGAAAGACAAAAAGCAAAAGACAGGGTTACCTTGTAGCTGGTGCAGACGTTGTTTATGGCGTCCAACCACAGTTTCATTTCTTCAGTAGATTGTGCGGCGAACACAAAGCTGCGTACTGGCGTATCTACTTTGAAGCTGAACTTTCTGGTAGTCTTGTCGGCCGGCCCACACAGAGTAACGGAGCTTATCGGGACTTGCCCTTTCATGCTTGCCTGGTCAGTCTGAGCGACCGCATGAGGCGAAAAAAGGTCTGTCAAGGGGGATGCTAAAGGCCACAGTGCAAACACAAGGAGAGGAGGCGCACCCTTAATTTGAAATAGGTCAGATTGTAGCTGGTAAGCACGAGCCACCGTTTTTTCCACGTCTTCCACGGGGGAGGTCCTTGTTTGACCACCCAGCCTTCCTTTATCTTTTTGTGTGTCGTGGTGAGTGGCTGGCCATTGCAGAACCTAGGGTCAGCATTCCAACAGAAGAGTACGTTACCTCATTGCCCTTGGTTTGGGAGGAGCTCCGGCTTTTGGTGGTCGTCGTTTTCTCCATCCTCCTTCACTCCTCCACCGTCTCACTTTTCCTGCCTTGCAGGGCGGTAATTTTTTCAAAGAGAGAATACTGCCCGAGGGGCGTTGCGTAACCTTCGCAAACAACATCGGGACGTCACGGAGTGTAATGAAGAACAAATGATCCGCCAAAGTCAAAGACCCATCAAAAAAGATTCAGCAAACTTCTTCTTTTTTCCAGCAATGGTGTGGCGCGGCATTGGGTATGAACGCCAATCGTGGAAAGAGGGCCGCAAGAAGTTGCGGGAAGACAACAATAAAAGGCAGCTGAAGTCACAGTGTCCATCCACTCACCAAAACACTCAAACCTTTCTTTACAAACCTTCTTACTGGCATAGCCCACTGACGACTTACTGTTGGTGTAACAACTACTTACTGTTCCAACATCCTCACATTTTTCTTCTAGAGGAACTTTTGTTTTCTTTCCTGTATACATTCTTTTTCCTTTACTTTGAGTGAACAGCAATGGGCAAAGACAAGACTCGCGTTAACATCGTTGTGATTGGCCATGTGGATGCTGGCAAGAGCACCACCTGTGGCCATATGATCTTCAAGTGTGGAGGCATCGACCCCAGGATGATGGAGAAGTACGAGAAGGAGGCCAACGACCGTGGAAAGTCCACCTTCAAATTCGCTTACGTGCTGGATAAGCTCAAGGCGGAGAGGGATCGCGGCATCACCATCGATATCTCCCAGTGGAAGTTCGAGACCGCCAAGTATGAGGTGACCATCATCGATGCGCCTGGCCACAAGGACTTCATCAAGAACATGATCACCGGCACCAGCCAGGCGGATGTGGCCATGCTCGTCATCTCTGCCAGGAGGGGAGAGTTCGAGAGCGGCATCGACAAGCAGGGCTCTACCAGGGAGCATGCCTTGCTCTCCTTCACCCTCGGCGTGAAGCAGATGATCGTGGCCATCAACAAGATGGACGACGACACCGTCAACTTTGACGAGGGAAGGTATCTGGAGATCAAGAGGGAAGTTTCCAACTTCTTGAAGAGGATTGGCTACAACCCAGAGAGGATCCCCTTCGTCCCCATCTCCGGTTGGGAGGGTTACAACCTGACTGAGCCCACCAGCCACATGCCTTGGTACAACGGCCCAACCCTCATCCAGGCCTTTGACGCTGTGAAGCCCCCCAAGAGGCCTGTTGACAAGCCTCTCCGTGTGCCCCTGCAGGACGTTTACAAGGTGTCCGGCATCGGCACCGTGCCCGTGGGTCGCGTGGAGACTGGCGTGCTGAGGCCCAATACCATGGGCCACTTTGCTCCCGGCAACCTCCGTGCCGAGATCAAGACCGTGGAGAGCAACCACACCCGCCTGCCTTTTGCTGAGCCTGGCACGAACGTCGGGTTCAACGTGAGGGGCCTCTCCGTCAAGCAGCTGCACAGGGGCATGATCTGCGGAGACGCTAAGGACCACCCTCCCATGGAGGCCGAGGCTTTCATCGCCCAGGTCGTAGTCATCGACCATGAGATCAGGCCTGGCTACTCCCCCGTGGTGGACTGTCACACCAGCCATGTCAGCTGCAGGTTCGACCAGCTGCTCTCCAAGCTGGACCGCCGCAGCGGAACCGTGCTGGAGGAGAACCCCGCCTCCATCAAGACCGGAGATGCCGCCTTGGTCAAGCTTATCCCCAAGAAGCCCTTGTGCGTGGAGGCTTTCCACGACTTTCCTCCCTTGGGCCGCTTTGCCGTGCGTGACCTCAAGAAGACCGTCGCTGTTGGCGTCATCAAGGAGGTCATCTTCAAGAGTGGCGCTGCCTCCTCCGCTCTTTCTGCCAAGTAGCAACCAACCCGTCAGCGGCCTTGCTTGCCAAACAACAAGGTTGTTGACGGTAGCCTGCACAACTTTACCATATTTTTTTTTTGGTGTTTTTTATATTTGTTCTTCGTTCCCCTCAAAACGAGAGAAAAAGAACCCTTTTTTTTCCCGCCACATTGTTTTTATTTGTTCCCTCTGTCTCTCTCTCTCTCTCTCTATCTCTCTCTCTGTCTGTCTGTCTGTCTCTCTCTCTCTCTCTCTCTCTCTCTCTCTCTCTCTCTCTCTCTCTCTCTCTCTCTCTCTTCCACAAAAAGGAATAGAACATACATATCACGAAAATGTGTTCACAACTCAGAATGTGTTCTCATTTTACGTCTCTCCTCTCTAATCTCTTCCATGGACTTCTTTTTAACGGAGCCCTTCTGCAGCTCTTTCTCAAACATGTTGCTGTTACTCCCACCATCACCGTTTGTAGCCGCTTCAGTTTGAGCCAAGAGAGTGAGAGCACGACGACGGTACATTTCCAGGGCTTCGGAAAGATTGGCCTCCACTTGGTCCCAGTTGATAATCTGCAAAAAGGCTTCAATCCACTCGTCCCTTCTGTTGTTGTAGCGAAGGTAATAGGCATGCTCCCACAAGTCCATGCACAAGATGGGATACAAGCCCTGCATTAGGGGGTTGTCCTGGTTGGCCGTTGTCACCAGCTTCAGCTCCAACCTCTCTTCCTGCCACAGCGGCTTCTTCTTCTCCAATGGGTCCCATACCAGCCACACCCAACCGCTCCCAAAGACTGACCGGGCAGTCTTCCTAAAGTCTTCCAAGAATGCTTCAAATTCGCCCCAGTTGTGTTTTCCAAGAAGCTCCTTCTTCACGCGTCCTGGTTTGGGTGTGTTCACAAAGTCTGCTTGGTCCGGATAGGGGAGCGTTTAGCAAAGTCTTGTCCAGACCATTTCGTAACAAAAAAAAAAGCGTATGTACCAGTTTTCCGTTTTACAACGTCTGAAGGCGTTTGTTGAGGGGGTGCCATGACCTTCCAAAACATGGCGTGGTTGACGTAGCCGCCAAGGTTGTTGCGAATGGTCGGGATAAGGCCCTTCAGGTGTTCAGGGAACGGTTCCGTCAGCGCAAAGAACTCGAACAAAAAGTCTTCCGGCGCAAGGGAAGCTGCCCGATCGCCTTCCTTGAAGCCACGCACTTCGAACATGGCTTGGTTCAGCTTGTCAGTGTAGGCAGCGTGGTGTTTGTCGTGATGTAGCCGCATGGTTTGCTCGTCTATGTAGGGCTCCAGCGCATTGTAATCATAAGGAAGGTCCGGAAGGGAGGCGTACGGTTTGGCTTGCACTTGTGTGGCAGCCACGAAGGCAAGCAAGCCCCCCATCACCACCAAACAGGGCAAGGACGTGCGGAGGAGCCGCATCCTCCAGCGCTACTCTTTTTGTTTTTTTTTTTTTTTTCGGCACGGTTTAGCTGCAGAGATTGTGCTGTGGGCATAAGGCCCTCTTCCCGATTATTATCGTCGTCCCCAAATAATAATTGACAAACAACAATAATACGAGAGGATAGCAAGATGCGCGAAAACCCCACAAAATGACCAACGCACACACACACACGAAAAAAAAAAATAACAAACACCCGCCAGAAAGAGTAGCGCTGCCCATCACGCCACCGCGGTCGACCAGCTGCGTAGCCACACCATCAGCTTCTTTTGAAATATTCGCTGCTAGAAATGGCTGGGCACAAAGAACAAGAGCTCTGTCTCTTGAACAAGACTGTTCGATGTACGTTTTTGATTTATTATTTTTTTTTTTCATTTCAAAGCGGACAGATCTGCTGGTGGGGCGTTGGTTTGACGGTGAACTGTCCAAACTTGAAAAATAGGGACACCACAAAGCCTTGCCCAACTGTTACAGAATGAGGCCGGAGCGCTTGCAGCCAAGGAGGGCCTCACTAAGGGCCAGTTTCAACAGATACTTCGAAAGCTGGAGCTGCCACTACCTCGCACTGGCCCTTTCTCTTCTCCCCTCAACAACCGTCTTTACGCCGCCTTCGACGTTCGCAGTTGTGCTCGCGTCACCTTTGAAGACTTTTTGGACGCGTTTACTGTTTTCTCCTCCAACGACACTTTCCAGAAGCTGAAACGTTTGTTGAACGCCTCTTTTTCGCGAAAACGATTGTGTTTCCCAACTGCTGATGTCTCTCTCTCTCTCTCTCTCTCTCTATTTTTCGCAGTGTCGTTCAAAGCATTTGACAGTGACAACACTGGAACCATCTCCAACGAAGAACTGTCAGAGGCTCTCAAGGACATAGCTGCTGCACTTTATCCTGGAGAGAAGTCTCGAATCGACTTATTGCACGTATTTGTGGAAGAAGGTAAGTTCGCGTGGTTCTTGTTCTCTTTCTTCAATCCTCTAATGCCATAATATAACACCTAACACCAGTGATGAATCGTTTTCATGAGGGCAAAAAGCATCAACATCTCAACTTTGAGCAGTTCTGCCAAGTGGCTGCTCTTTCTGCACAAACTACAGCCTTGTTCACACTAGGCTCAACTTCTGCTGCTTACGACCCATCCTCTGCCACTGGCTCTCCTATCAGTACATCTCTCTTCATTTTTCGCCAGTTCCCTCGCTTTCTTCTTTGTTCTCTCCTCTCCCGTTCTCTTTTGCTGAGATCAGTTACTTTTAAACTACAACAGATGGCAGAAAAATGCGTAATTCGTCAGAGCGAAGAACCCGAACAGGAAGTGGCAAACAAGACACAGATGCAAATGTAGGATCTCCTTCCGATGCACCCATCAGCCCGGAGATAGGACAAAGAAAACGAGCAGGCAGCAGAGGTACTGAAGAGATCAGAACGAGAAAACACAGCGGAGAAGATGGAGCAGCTCAGTCCGACCCTCGCAAAGTGTCTTCTGAAGCTACGGAGAGAAGCAAAAAACGCCACAGTGACAACGCTAAGCGTAGCATGCAACGCGATGCGGCACAAGGAAGAAGAAATACCGCGGCTTCCAACCAGCCAACAAACATAGGTGAACTGAGATCTCCGAGAGGAGGCACGCAGAGCACATCAACAACAAATCCTACAGCAACTGCTGTAACACAACCACAGGTGAGAGAACAACAAGAAGCAAAAAAGAACCACAAAGTTGAGGAAGAGGAAGAGGATGAAGCGGAGGAAACAATGGAAGAAATGAACGCTCGCTTGGTGAAACACATCCGAGCTTTGCAAGTGGAATTACGAAAGTACATGAAAATGGACGAAGAGAACAAGGAACGCCTGAAAGAATACGAAGAGAAAGTGACCACGTTGGAGAGAAAGAACGAAAAGTTGGTACATGCCTACAAGAAAGAGCGTCAGAAAAGCAGAAAAATGGTTGACGCCAAAACTGCAGAGGCAGAGAGCAACAAAGAAGCCTGGGAGAAAGAGATAAGCGAAAAATTGGCGGACAAGTATCAAAACGTGGAACAGAAAATGCAAAACCTGAAATGTAAGCAGAAGGACTTCAACGCCCTCCTCCATTTCATGGTGGAGCCACACGCGGATGTCTACAGGAACTCTTCTCTCATTAACTCGGCGCCCAGATTGGTTCCTGCTGGAGAAGGCATCATCCCCAACGCTTTGGAGCAAGAGGCAATGGATGCTCAGATCACGAAGATAGGTTACATGGTCAAACGAGGTGACGTATTCAAGAGTTGGAAAAAGAGATTGTTCATAATGTTGGAAAACGGAAAGCTTCTATACTATGCTGATGCTGAACGGCCACCACCCAGAGGTAACGTTAGGAATATGTTGTGCAGCCAAAGAAATACGCTAAACTTCCTTCATTTTTCTTTTTTTAAAAAATATTTAAGGCTCTTTGGACCTGCATGACGTGGTAATGGTGCGCAAAGCCAAGCCTCCTGTAAATGCCATCGAACTGACCACACGCAATCGTGTTTGGGTGTTGGCCACCAGCACGGAAGAGGAAACAAACGAGTGGGTCGAGACGCTCACCCGTTGGATCGAGCGGTACAAACGCCCGCAAAAGCCGCTCACCTCTTCTTCTCCCAACACACCTTCCCCTGTCCTCGCCTCTGCCGATTACACTGTGGCGAAGCAGGCGGCGGCTGCGCCACAACATGGTTAAGTCTTTGTTCATGGCTCCTCGTAAATACACTACAATTTGTATGAAAATTCTTCGGGTTTCGCCAAGGGAAATTTCGGGCATGATTACCCCAAAACAAAAAAAAAAATATCAAATAAAAAAATTAAGAAAAAAAGAGAAAGAAGGAAAACGCGCCCCGCTGCCACTGCTGCTGGAGGAGAAGAGAACGGAACGCGTAGCAGCTTATGATCAAGGTGAGCGGCTTGGGTAAGCTTGTTGCGGTTGCCGAAAAATAATCAAAATAAAGTGGACCCACCAGGCAAACAATGGAACCGCCAAACCAAGACAACGGTGAGGGCAAATATTCGATTTCCTGCTCTTCTGCCTCTACCCCAAGCCCTACCTACCAAGCAAGGTTAGTTGGCGAGGCCAACATCACTTCCTCAGCAACAGCCTCGTTGGCCGCTCTGTTGGAGGTAGAACAGGAGCAACGCCTCCACACCACGTGGCCCTTTCCTTCGACAGCGGCATTGGGCGAGTCATTGTTAGCGCAGGAGAGAGAAGAGGAACTTGCTGCAACAAAGAACGAGCCAACGGCCATGACTAGCACCAAGACCCCACAACACGCCAAAAGCGGAACGCTTGACAACAACACAACTGCAAAAAAACAACAACAATCCACTGCTACCAACAAAAACCACAAACAAAAGAGGAGGGCCAGTTCTACGTCTGCTGTGTCGTTGATCTCCATGGCCAAAATGGAGGAGCTTAACTACGAGTGCCTCAAGTCAATGCGTGGTCAGTTGGACCTTTGGTCCGTACTTAAAGCGCTCTTCAAGTACACAGAGCTTACACATCAAGGTATGTTTTTCTTTACCCTTTTCTTTCTTTCTTCCTTTCTCTCCTTCACTCTCCCTCTTCCCCTTCTCTTGCAAGGTAAATTGGTTGAACTTTTGAATGCAACATAGTGCTGCTAACGGAGGAGTTAAAACGCTTCGAGTTACACCAAATAGAGTTCTATCTGCCTCAGCTTTGTAACTTGGTGCTGCAACGGGAGTCAGCAGCCCCTCTTCAAGTGTACACCTTCATCTACCGACCTCCTCTCTCTCTCTCTCTCTCTCTCTCTCTCTCTCTCTTGCGTCTCATTGAGGTTACCTGATTAGGTTTTTGGTGATACTGTGCGAACGGTCGGTCCACATTGCCCTTCGCATCTATTTCTTCTTCAAGGCAGCGGTTGAGGACAATGTACCCGCTACCATCGAACGTGCGACACAGTTGTTCAAAGCATTTGAATCTCTCATCTTCGGCCCCGACTCTGGTATTTTTCAATTCTATTGTCAGTTGTTTCTGTTGATCGTATTCGTTCATTCATTTTGAATTTTTTTTGTTGCAGATGAGTCGATAGTATCCTTTTGGATTGACGAGTTGTGCATCATTCGAACGCTAACGGGTTTAGCTACTATGCTCAACGGTATCCCTGATCATTTACAAAGTAAGTGATGTTCGCATCTCAGTGTCTCTCCCCTCTCTTGCTCTCTTCGTTCTGTAAACCTTCCTTTTGCTTATTTGGTTCTGTATAGATCAAGTTCTTCATTTTACTCTTCAGCAACTGAACTCTCGCCTTTCAACCGGGCTGTACATTCCTGTCTACCCTGCCAACTATCCTCTCCACTGTATACTCAACATTTCTTCGGAGGATGCCTTTTGTCTTTCCACCAAAGCTAGAGTGCGTGACCTTCAAATTCTCTCCCTCCTTCCTATCTTCTCACATTTTCTGGACTTTGTAGACGCCATACATGGTATTTATTGAGACGGCACAGCTGGAAGGTACATTTGGTACCCTAGAGTATACTTTAGAGAAATACCGTAAACCCAAAAAATCCAGCATTCGGTTCTCACAATTTCGTGATGGCGAAAATAGCGTAAAAGATGGTAAGGTGTATTGTCGTTTGAATATGCCAATCTTACCTCTCTCTCTCTCTCTCTCTCTCTCTCTCTCTCTCTTAACAACAGTGGACTTCACTGGATGTCCGATTCAAGATACACCAGAGCTAAAGCGCAGGAAGAACAGTATTAGGAAAAACAACATGACTCCTTCAGCCAGCGATGACGTCGGAGGGCTGCAACGAGGACACACTAGGCAAGTTGTTGATGATGATGAAGACGACGAAAATGCTGCTGCCGCTTCTTCAGAGAGAAGTGGCGCGGGAGCAAGTGACAAGGAGAAGCCATACCATATGTTAAAGCGGTCGTTACAGTATGAAGGTTCGCACAGTGATAAGGCGAAAAAACAACAAGAGCAAGAGAAAAACAAACACACGATGACAAAAGCGGAGATACTAGCCCAACTGGAAGAAATGAAGGAAGATATTAAAGTGCGCGCGTTTGTGGAGACGCCGTTAGGAGACAGTTATTACATTAACTCTGTGGAGGAGTTTTATTGTGATGTGGCCACTGTCTCAATCACTTCGTCCCACCACAAGGTTGCAGCAAGGGATGGTGAAGGAAGCGATGATGGCTCAGAGGACTTGGAGGAGCACGATTGGGTTGTCATTGAGAACGTTTCTGACTCGATGAAATGCAAGCAAGAGTTTATGTGTTCGTATCTCTCTTTCTTTCTCTGCGGCTTGTCTTCTTAGTTTGCTTGAATTGCAGCAATGGCCTATCGCGAACTGTGGTATCAAAAGAAACAAAGGATTAAAAAGAACTCGCCCTGTGGTGATCTTCCCGGTTGGGGTAAATATGCATCTCTCTCTCATGCATTAACAACCTCTAACGGGCCTTCTCTTAACAGATTTAATGGCCGTAATTGTAAAGAGCGAAGATGACCTTCGGCAAGAGCAGCTAGCCATGCAGCTGATAAAGTGCTTTAAAGATATATGGGAGGAAGCTGGTCTTCCTCTTTGGCTCCGGACTTACGAGATTGTGGCCGTTTCCTCCAAAAACGGATTCATAGAAGTCATACAGGATGCCGTTTCCATCGACTCCATTAAAAAACGCTTTCCAAACTCTCCCACACTGGCTGATTACTTTATTTGTGTATGTATTCTCCTTATCTTTTCACGCGTTTTCTTTCTCTTTCTCTTTCTCTTTCTCTTTCTCTTTCTCTTTCTCTTTCTCTTTCTCTTTCTCTTTCTCTTTCTCTTTCTCTTTCTCTTTCTCTTTCACTTTCTCTCTCCCTACATACGTACTCATAACCAATCTTCGCTCTATCTCTTCCTTACCTTCTTACTTTGATAAATAGACATATGGAAACCGAGAATCACGAAGCTTTCGCAAGGCACAAAAAAACTTTGTAGAAAGTTTAGCAGCTTATTCAATAGTGTGTTATTTATTACAAATCAAAGACAGGTAGTGTATCTCTCTCTCTCTCTCTCTCTCGTTCTCTATCTACGTACTCACATACCCTCTAGGCATAATGGCAACATAATGATGGACATTTATGGTCATATCATTCACATCGATTATGGTTTCTTTTTGTCAAGCAGTCCTGGCAACTGGAACTTTGAGACGGCTCCGTTCAAGCTTACCGCCGAGTACATGCAATTGTTAGGCGGCGAAAACTCTGAAGCGTTCAAGCACTTTAAATTTTTGTTTTTCAAAGGGTTCCTGGAAGCACGCCGACACTACGAACGTATCGTGTTGTTGGTTGAAATGATGCTGCCCGGTACCTTTCCTCTTTCTCTTTGCAGCTTCTTTTGCTTTACCTCACACAAACAATAACAGGCCCAAAATTTGGGTGTTTGGGAAACCCAACAACAACCATCAACATGCTGAAAGACCGATTCAAGTTGCATCTGTCTCATAACGAGTGTGCTGCGTTCATCAGCCAGTTGATAAAGGACAGTCTTGGCTCTTGGCGCACTACCTCATATGACGAGTATCAAAGATGGACAAATGGGATTTTGCCGTAGATGGCAAGTAACGCTCCAATTCCTTTGAACACTTTGGTCTTCCACCAAAAGCGAAAATAAAGTTAAAAACAGTTTGTGTGTATGTGAGACTGAGTGAATGGCAGAGAAGTAAGAGTAACAGAAGCGCAAATTTATTCGTGTTGTTTTGCAACTGCGCCAAATGTATTTGATTTGGTTTAGGCGACCTGTGGGTATGTAGATTCGTCGGCCAAAGCTGAAAAGAACGAAAACTGATTGAGAAAAAGATGCACAAGAAATAAAGAAACAGAGATACAACGTACCACACATATCCTTGTTTCTCTCCAAATAGATGTAACCATCCATGCCCCAGCCGGTTCCTACATTTTGTTACATGGTGAGTTATTTTGTAGAAAGAAGCTATAAAATAAATAAGAACTCGAGAAGCAAACACACCCCAAGAGTTACGAATGTTCCACACGGGATAGGTGTTTCCGTCGTTTCCTACCATGTCTGTAATATTTGAATGAAGGCCCAGTCAGTGGAAGGATTTCAACAGGTGATGGAAATAACTTACTCTGGAAGCCAGTGGCTTGCACGCAGTGATTAATGCCGTTATCACAACTGGTCAAAACTCCTGTTTTAATGGTTTTTGGTTGTAGTAACTGCAAGAGAGAAACAGACAGAGAACGGTTAAAAAAAACAACAAACCAGAACGATAGGTTGCCCAGGTGCTGGCGGCAACGCAGACGGACAAAGGACCCTTTTGTTGAAGGACAACTTGCATCTGGGTCTCGTTTCTGTTGTTAGTGGACGAGTACCATTTCACCAGCTTAGAAATGACTTTGCTCTTCTGGAATGAGCATTGTCCGTCCTGAGCAGTGTAGGGATACTACATCGAGAGAGGGCAGAGAGAATGATAATAGAAGAAGTTAGTTCATAATTTAAATAAAACGTGTTTAAGGAAGGAACGGTACGCACGTCTGACTCGCCTTCAATACCGCCAGCTTGGATGACGTATTCATAAGCAGAGTATGGCCAACCGCCACTGCAGCCATAGCTGGTAGGATCACAATCCACAACCTGTTGTTCAGACAAAAGAGGCAAAGGATTTCCAGCCAAAAACCACATCGACTCGATTTCTTCAGTGGCAGAGAATGCCTGTTTTGTCGTTTTGTTCCTCCAATTAGAGAATGTAACATAAAAATACGAAGGGAAACAAAAATGGCGGACAAAACGTGCCCAGCAAGAACCGCATTGGCCTTGGTTCTTCACAGCAGTAACGGCACCCTTGTCTTTCCTGGGGTTATTGTTGTTCACCAAGTTAGGGAAGTAAAGGAATTTAGAAAAAAAAAAAGAAAGAAAAGTAAAAAGATACCAGTCGAACGAAGTGGGAAGCGCTGCTACGTCTTCAAGCTCTTCTTCTTCCAAGAGAACCTCCTCACGAGGGATGGCCGCCAGGTTGGGCATCAAGTAGAACTGCTCGAATTCTTGAATGGTCAGGTCTGAGAACTTGGTCACACCGAAAGAAGCCGCTGGGTTCAAGCGTGCCTGTTCCTTTGCCACCTCCAAGTTGCTCTGTTCGTTCATTTTTTTTTTTTTCAGCACAAAAGAAAAAGGGGGTAGCGAAGCGAAAACACAATGAAGAAGAAGAACAAACCTTGAAGACGGAAAGACGGTAGAGACGTTCTTCTTCGGTGGGGTATTCCTTTTGGTACTCGGCCATGAAGTTCTTGAAGAGGGTCATGGTCAGGGCATCCGTCTGCTCCTGTTTGTTGTTGTCGTGGAGCAGTTGGCCAAAGACGGCCGTGGCGGCCACAGCCACCAGCAAGCAAACCAAAACGCTCTTTTGCATCATGCGAAGTAGCACCAGTGTGTTGTTGTTGTTTGCTGTGTTGTGGAGGTATTGGCCTTAATGAAAAGGGGAAAAAAGAAAAGAAAAGTGAAAGGCGCAACAGGGAACAGATGAGCGGACCACCCCACCGCCTAGCCCCACGCGAAAAAGTTGCCGAAAATCCAAAATTTCAATTGCTTCTTCAGAAAAAGGTGAAATTTCGCAATCAGCTAACTTATTTGGCCCAATCAGAATTCAAAAATCGAATATTTTTGAATTTTGATTGGATTATATCTGGAGTGAAATTAAACAATCGAATGTCCAATTAGGGAACAGCTGTTTTTTGCTTTTCTCGACCTAAAAGGCGATTCAGGAGGTTTCCCTCTCGCGTTGTTTTCCCTTTTCAGGACCTCCATCGTTGCCAGGCGGGAAAAAAGAACCACACCCCTACTAGTGTTTTGAAGGTTGAGGCAGGCCAGAACCCCATCTGCTCAGGCTTTCGCCAGCCAATAACGGCAGACATTGATTGAGGCTCAAAACAGAACAAATAGGAAAATAGCTAAAGAACCCGACCACTCCGTTTTTGCTTCCGACTTGGTTCGACAGGTAGTTATTCTCCTGAAAATTAGCTACAGTTTTTTTGTCTTGGTTTTTTGTGAGGTAACTTCTCTTCGGTGGTGGCTAAACCAAACGAGGCACGTGTGGGAACTCTCGCGAAACGGCAAGGTCCTTGGCTCAGGACTGCAGTCCAAGGGAAGTTGTAGGGCAATGTTGTCGGTAACGCTCCATGTTGTTAGCATCAGGGATGGTGGTATGAGAAATAGGGAAATAGCCTTGTCGGCCATCGGCCGCTTCACCGTAACACCATCCGTCGCCGTCCTGTTCTGGTTCTAAAAGTGTTACGACATCTCCCACTCTCAGTGACAGTGCGTGCTCGAAGTCGCCTTCGTACTCGAAGATTGCCGTCAATAGGATGCCTGGGTAGATGCCAACATTATCACTTCAGTGAGTGCTCAGCACTAATGAAAGAACTAGTAAAATGAGAATGTAGTATTTCACCTCTGCAATTATTTTCCTCCGGTGAAGGTGCCACAGTGACAGGTGGATTAGCACCAACGGAACGAGAGCGAAGACGCTTGGTGCTTGGGGAAGCACAAGGTGAAGTTCCAGCTGAGGAAGGTGGTGTTAGTGATGATGACGATGAAGAAGATGAAGATGGGGGTGTTGGTGGAAGTGGTGAACGAGGAGCTTTGTGGCGCATTGAACCTCCGCTGCCAAGATTACTCGTATGAGAGATGGCATTTGAAGAAGGCGGAGCTGAGGTCTTTCTACGACCAAGTATCACCGATCCCGACTTTCCTTTCTTCTTGTTGAGGACGATAGTGTTGTTGCTAGTGGTACTGCTATTACTGTCAGTAGAGGAAGAGTCAAGCTCTTCTGCTGATGTGGCTTTGGCGGGCCGCAAAGTAGAATGTCCATGACTTTGCTTGTGCTGAAGTCGAGCGAGTGGAGCTTCTAATCCTGAAGAAGGACCATCTCCTCGAACTCTAATAGTGCTTCCGGATTGCCAGTTGGAACCTCCGCGACTTGGATGAGGTCTTAACGCTATTACAGAACCTCTTGATGATGATTCGCTTGCCTTTGCTTCCACAGGTTCTACATCATCAAAGAAATAATTGTCACCAAATAACAGTTACGCAAAGGGGATACAGAAAAACTAAACTAACCAATATTCCGAGCCAAGCTGTCAGAGATGGCTTTCATCCACGTTCGCTTGGCATCGTTATCTTTCAGGTTAAACACCACTCTTGCACAAGAATAGTACTTATTCTCATCAACTGGTTGTATGGCAAATGCACTTTTTACTGCTTTTCCTGTTGTATGAGAGAGAACGTTATACGTTTGCACAAAATGTTGAGTTGTGTGAGGAGAGCGGTGAAAGAGATACCGCTTTCGAGAGTTCCGTCAGATATGTCGCACAATTTGTATCGGAGGTCGAATGGAATGTGGAATTGATAGAGCAACTTTTTGTGAGCAACAGTTTTCTTCTTCTTCCCTTGTGCTTGTGTGACGATGACCATGTCTGAAAGTAAGTAGACATAACGTTTGATAAACTTGTCCCCGTTTCTTGCGACCGAGTAAGCGCCTTCGTTGATGTATAAACGGTTTCTATCCGTTCCAAGTTTTATCATCTTTGGAGAAAAAAAAAACATACGATTAAAAACAAAAGAAGAAGAAGAAAAAGAAAAAGAGAAAAAGAGAACGAAAGAAAGACAAGTACCGATTCAGGAGGTTCCCAAAGAATGCTGCTTTGAATTTCTAATATCTTACAAATGTTGTCAGAAGCTCTTTTCTTGTCGTTGGCCGCTCCGATCATTACTTCGAGCTCTGCCTTTGCCTTTTTGGTTGTCTCATAGTCTGGATGCGTTTGTGCTGTGTAATATCCTATTTCCTGCAAAACATATTTCGTTCATATCATCAGCTTTTCCGTGCTACGAAAGAAGGAGATGGGGAAAAAAACCTTTAGTAAAAGAGGATATTTGGTGACCCGTTGAAAAGGTTTTATAAGAAAGCTTGAAAGATCCATATTTCTACATCGCTTATCCCTTTTTGCTTCCTGCAAAGAGAAAAGAGAAACGAGACGTTAACTCTATCACAAAGAGGAATAGAGAAAGACTAGGGGATAATAGTAACCTCACAAAAACGAGCGAACTCACTGGTTCCATGCGTCAGGTTCTTTGATCTTCGGATGGTGGAACCAGATGACATCACCGGCGAGGCGTCTTTGAAGTTGAATTTCTTCAAAGCTGCTTGCAGAAACTCGTCCGATGTTTGTTGTTGCACACAAACCTTTTGGTAGACTTCCAGCTTTTTCATCTTTTGCGACAAACGAATATCAGATTACCCTTACAAGAACGAAAGAAAAAAACAAGACAAAAAGAACAATCGTACATGCGAAAGAAAAATGGAGCCAACAGCAATGTGATCTTCTTCTCCTTTTCTGGAAGGAGAATGCTTCTCAAAGGCTTCCTTCAAGTCATGGAAGAAAGATTGATTCACTTCATAGAGAGCACTCACATTGCCAAAAATGTTCTTCATTTCCTCTTGACTCAGAATTCGAGTCTGCGTTTTGTTATTCTCTGACTCGAATAGATTCTGTTCTAATGGCCTAACAAACACCTGTTACGGGTTATGTCAGTAATAAGGACTAATGTAAAGAACACAAGAAAAAACCCCAAAATAATAAAGGTGAACTAAATGTCTAAAAACAAAACAAAAACAAAACTAGAAGAAAGTTACCTCAAGAAGAACACCCAGGTCATGAATATATTCTTCTTCAGTCAAGACTAACTCTTCGATGGCCAACATTCTTCGGTGATTCTTTTGCTGGTTCTCGCTCATATATTGCATGTCCAACTTTGCAATTCTGTCTTTCACAAGGTCATAGGTCGCTTTCGCCTCAAAACCAAGCGAACGAGCGAGCTTTAACGGAGATTGACTCGTTGAGGTCTCAACAGTGCCACCTTCGTAGGAAGGACGAGGATCAACCCCAACTTCGAATAACTTTTCGATGAGGTGATTATTTCTCGCTAAAATGGCTTTATGAAGAACTGTTTCTCCCGAACTTTAAACACGAAAAAAAAAGATGAGAAGCTAAACACAGAAAAGAAAGAAAGGAAGAACATACTCTGTTTCGGCATAAATGTTGGCTCCTTTTCGAAGGAATATCTCGATAACAGACCAACTGCTATGTTGAGCTGCATTATGTAATGCAGTCTCTCCTTTTCTGGGTTTTCGTACCAAGTTAGCATCGTACTATTAAGCAAGAGAGAGAGAGAGAGAGAGAGAGATAACGGTGGAACATACACAGAATAATTCATATCAGCTCCATTTTCCAACAAACAACTCAGAGTCTTCTCATACACCGAAAGGTGATCCGCATCAGGCGCTTGCCTTGCAAAGTAATGCAATGGAGGAATGTCTTCCAAGTCAGTGTTCAAAACGTTAGCACCAGCCTTCACCAGCGCTTGAATGAGCTCTCCGTTCATTCCTTCTTTGACCATGCAGGCAGAGATCAATGGAGTGCGGCCAAAGTTGTCCACAACATTCACATCCGCGTCGTGGGCCAATAGGCATTGAAACAGGTCCATGCGGGGCTTGCCATTCGCTTTGCAAAGTACGTGAAGAGCTGTCTCTCCTGAGGAATCCGCTTTATGAAGTTCCTATATAGGTTTTGTGATTGTTTGAATGTATAATTGTTAGTTGTTTGTGTTTTGTTTGTTGGAAAAGCTAGAGACTTACGTCAACGCATAACTCAAGCTTCCGCTCGATATCGCCGATGCCAAACTTATCTTTGATAAGCGTATGCAAAGGGATGGAACGCAGAGTGGCATCTTCCATGGTAGGAACGTATGATGAAGGATCATAAACATCT
This sequence comes from Balamuthia mandrillaris, assembly GCA_031835245.1. Taxonomy (NCBI): domain Eukaryota; phylum Discosea; order Longamoebia; family Balamuthiidae; genus Balamuthia; species Balamuthia mandrillaris. The sequence goes on along the minus strand of JAVKOQ010000047.1, from coordinate 214,124 downwards.
GATGAAGCGTCCCCACCAGAGCCTTTCCGTTTCACTCTCATTAGTTTGTGCGAAGAGGAGGCGTTATCTTTCAACTCGCGAAGGGTGCGTATCGAGAGACTTTGTCTTTTCATGTGGAGTGGCAGCTTCAACTTCTTCTTTGCTTTGTCTTCCATAGAGTGTGGTGAAGAAGAAGGAGACGAAGAAGAAGCAAGGTCTTGAGACGCTGTGGTTGAATCGGCGATTGTAGACGCTTCGCTTTGGTTGAGTGATGGCTGGTCCAAGATTGTTTGTTCGAAGGTGATCAACTTTTTGAGAATGGCTTCAACGTCCGACTCGATGATACGAAGTCTCAAGTTAATGGCTTGTGGACTGTCCTCCGCAAACTCGGCCGAGTTCGTGCCCGTCAAACTTTGCCCATTGCTATTTTCTTCGTTCTTCTCTTTCTTTTTCTCGTTGGATAATGCTGCTGTCGTTGCTGTTGCGATTTGTTCTTTCACTTGTTGTTGTAACTTTTCGAAACGGCCGTTTAGCAGCTGCAGTTGAGACGTTCTCTCTGCGGTTTCTTTTTCCGTGTGGGAGTTCCATTTGTTGAGGGAGTTGTTAAGTTGGCTGCACTGGTTTTCCAGGTCGATCACTCTCTTTGCCCAACTTCCGTTTTCTTTTTCTTCTTTCTTCGGCTATAGTATTCATTTGTACGTGAGTTGACCTCGTTATTACATATTAAAAGCTAAAGAAAAAGGAAAAAGAAGAAGAAAAATATAGAAAAGATGGGTTTGGTTGTGGTTCAGACAAACTGTGAAATTAAAAGCATGATTCTATCATTTCAGCGATCCACAAGTAATGTTTGTCATCCTTGAGACAGGTAGAAGAAGAAGAGCGAACAGAAGAAGCAAGAAGCAAGAAGCAAGAAGAAGCAGGAGGAGGAGATGGAGAGGACGAACCTTTGAATTTACAGAAGCAGAAGAAAAGAAATAGAGTGCAAGAGCTTCATCTTTTTGGTTGAGGGCCTCTTGAAGCTTGGAGAGTTGTTGCGAAAGCGCCTTGATCTGTTCGTCTTTGCTGGCCAGCTGCTTGTCCTTCTCGAGGAGCTGCGCGTCCTTGGCCGCGAGTTGCTCCGCCAGAACGTCCATCTGTTTCGTTAATAGCCGATACAAATCATCTTTGCCTTCAAACTTCTTTTTTTGCATGGCGACCTTCATTGTTCTTTTTTGTTTCTTAGTTTTTTTTTTGGTGTATATACAAGAGCCCTTTCCTCTTGTTCTCCCCTCCGGGCGTACGGAAGGCGAGGAGAGGCGCCAAAGGCTGTGATAAAAGACCTGCTTTGGCCTTTGCTCTTTCTTCGTCCACACCAGCGCTGCTTAAATCAAAAGAAAAGAAAAAAAAATCCGCATGTAATGTTTCCTGGCCAAGATATATATCATTAATTAATTAATAATACAATATAGTACCTTTAAGACTTTCTCTGTCTTGCGAAACTTCAACTAAGAAGGACGATGAACAACATCGTCCGTGTTGATGGGGGGCGTGTGGTGATGATGGTACAGTAACGCATCGTCGATGCTCGCGAAGAGCAACAACCGAGAGGAAGGCTGTGGCAGCAAGCCGCCTCGGTACATTACCCTCCCGACATTGCGATTGACCTGAACGAAGGCCAACGTTACATCCAACGCACAGCACTCGGCCTGCATCTCCTCGATGGCGTGCAATGCGGTGGTGTCCACCCAGTTGACGGTAGCAAAGTCGATGATGATGGTGCGTAGCTTACGAAGGGGGAACAGCCGCTCATCCTCCAAGCTGCCGTCTATGATCCCTCTCCTTCTCGCCAGCTCCGTTCTCTCCTCCTCCAGTTCGGCTTCTTTTTCTTCTGCCAGTGAGTCGGCATCACTTAACTCTTGCTCTTTGTTGGTGACAACGTCACAACCACCATAGTTGGTAACGGAAGAGGTTTCGTCAGGAGATGAGGAAGTTCCTGCCAATAACAAGCCTTCTCGTTCTCGTGTTTTATCATCGTCGTCATCGTCACTATCTTCATCCGAAATGTTATTTGATGGTGAATCGGTTTGTTGCAATGTGTATTCAGTGCTGCGATGATGTTCTTTCTTCTTTTTTTTCTTGTCCTGCTTTTCTTTTTCCTTCCTCTTTCTCTCTTTTTCTTTCTTGTTCAGGAACCGTTTCTTGTCCGACAACATTAGTCGTATCTTTGCTTTGAACCACATTGCATTCACAAAGTACAAGTTCTCACGTATTCTCCAAAGTATGACACCGTCATCCACGCATCGTGCTTCCTGAAAATGTTTCAACTCCACAAACCGAGATTGTTGATGGCTTTGGTGAGGATGAATACTTTCCTCTTCGCCATGTGCTACCCCCGCTTCATCTTCTCGGTTATTTTGTGATAGTGCATTGCTATACCAATGAGATGTGGATAGAGAATGATGACGATGAGGGAAATAATTGCTGTGTGAAGGAAGAACAGAAGGAGGAGAGAAATAGCCTAAAAGGGCGTTACTGGGCATGGAATTGTTCCACAGGACGATCAATACCGATACCGCGAAAGCGACGAGTATGCCATACTTAATTCCTGTTATTAATGTCATTAAAAACGGTGAAGAGAAAGGAAGAGAAGAGAGCATACAGGGAAGAGAAGCAAGAAGATATGCGTACCCAGAAAGAGTGTTCCGAGGAAAGCAACCAAAAGAACCAAGAAATCAAGCTTCTTGGTTTTATAAATAAACCGCGCCTCGTTGAAGTTTAGAAGAGTGGCGGTTGCTTTACAATGTAGGCATCGTTGAGAGGGAGGGATTGAGAACAAGAGACTAGTAAGCTAAACGCTTTTTCCCACAAACAAACAAAAAATAACAAACCATTGATGATGATGGCAGCAAGAATAGTATTAGGAAGATAATACAAGAGAGGAGTCAGGAAGAGCATCGCAAACAAAACAATTATAGCCCCAATCAGGTTCGACATAGCACTCTTAGCGCCCACCCGAGCATTCACAGCGGTACGAGAAAAAGAACCTGTGGCTGGATAGCAGCTGAAGAAAGCTCCGCCTATATTAGATAGTCCTAGAGCTACAAGCTCTTGGTTGCTATCAATCTCATAGCCATTGCTTTATAAGGGGGAGAGAGAGAGAGGGAGGGGAGGAGGGAGGGAGGGAGGGGGAGGGGGGAGGGAGGGAGGGAGGGAGGGGAGGGGGGAGGGAGGGAGGGAGGGAGGGAGGGAGGGAGGGAGGGAGGGAGGGAGGGAGGGAGGGAGGGAGGGAGAGGGAGGGAGGGGGAGGGAGGGAGGGAGGGAGGGGAGGGAGGGAGGGAGGGAGGAGGAGGGAGGGAGGGAGGGAGGGAGGGAGGGAGGGAGGGGAGGGAGGGAGGGAGGGAGGAGGGAGGGAGGGAGGGAGGGAGGGAGGGAGGGAGGGAGGGAGGGAGGGAGGGGGGAGAGAGGGAGGGAGGGAGGGAGGGAGGGAGGGAGGGAGGGAGGGAGGGAGGGGGGAGGGAGGGAGGGAGGGAGGGGGAGGGGAGGGAGGGAGGGAGGGGAGGGAGGGAGGGAGGGAGGGAGGGAGGGAGGGAGGGAGGGGAGGGAGGAGGGAGGGAGGGAGGGGGAGGGAGGGAGGGAGGGAGGGAGGGAGGGGGAGGGAGGGGAGGGAGGGGGGAGGGAGGGAGGGGGAGGAGGGAGGGGGGAGGGAGGGAGGGGGAGGGAGGGAGGGAGAGAGAGAGAGAGAGAGAGAGGAGAGTAGCGAAGAGAGAAGTTAGAGAAGAAAAGCGAAAGGGTATGATAAAAGCATAAAGCGAGTAACTATACATAATGGCAAATGTTCGCGCAACGGATATGGACTCAATGAAAGCTACTATAGCGATCACCACTGATGGGAAAAAAAGATTCTTCAGTACTTCACCATTGATATGCAAGCTTGCCGCTGTCACATTTGGCATGCCTTTTATCGTTGATTTTGCAATAAAGAACAAATTTCAGTCTTGTCTCAAAAAATGTCAGCTAGAACAGAATAGAAGAGACATGTTGCAGAAAGACAGTAAAACAGGTTAAAGCATAAGTGCTCTACCTTGAGGCACATCCCCAACAATAGCGATGCCATATTTGTTCAAGTCAAAGCTCCACGTGATGAATGTAGTGAAGACAAGCAACAAAAACGGCCCAGGCAAATGCTTTGTCCATTTGATGGCTTTGAGAGCAAACAGAAAGAGGATAGCAAGCGCTCCCATCAGCACCGACCACCACTGAATCTCATCTATATGCTGCAAAAGCTCTGATATTATCTGCTGAAGCTCGTCCGTCTTTTTGGAAGATACTCCCTGTTTCAAAGAACAAGAAGTAAACAATCCAAGAAAATATTAATATTAGTTGGCTTATTAGAAAAGTCTATTAACTACTTACGAGTATTGTGTGTACTTGCCCTCCTGCAATGAGAATACCAGCTGCACCTGTGAAGCCTGTTATCAATGGATGTGACAAAAAGTCGGCCAGAAAACCTTTTTGAAACGAGAGACTAGGTAAAACTTGTGCATTAAAACATTGAAGCAAAAGAGTTTGTTATACCTATTTTAAGGAGGCCCAATACCAATTCCATCACTCCGACCATGAAGGTCACTATCAGAATGGTATGCAAGTATTTCTCCGTTCCTGCATATCATTCATACATAAACCATCCAATAAAGAAGAGTAAGAACAAAACTACAAGAACTACAAGAACAGAGGAAACATGAAAGAAAGAACAAATAACAAGCAACAAACCAGGGGCCGCATCAAAGCTAGCTGCAGCACTGCCAACCATCAAAGAAAGCACAGCTGTTGGGCCAACCACCAGTTGTGGGGAGGAGCCAAAGAAGAGGTAGATGAGCGGCGGCAGAAAGGCCGTGTAGAGACCATAACTGGGTGGCAGGCCCGCCACCGTAGCATAGGCCATGCCCTGCGGTATCACCATCACGCCATGCGTTAACCCTGCCAGTAGGTCATACCGCCAATAGGCTTTGCTTGGTGGCCTTTGTTTGTTTACAAACCAATAGTGAGAAGGATGTTAAAAACAAGAGAAGGACATCACAAACACGCAACCAACCATGTTTTGTAGGCAGGAAGCCACCGAAGGAAAGGAAGATAGCCCAAAAGTAAGAGCCACAGGAATGAGGGGACCTGTTCTCTGCGCCTTGGCAGCCTCCTCCTGATTGGTTTCCAACACCCTGCCAACGTGCCGGCCTCATTTTCCTTCTGATAGACCGCCAACAAGTCTTGTTCGTAGAAGGAGAGCTCCTCCTCCTCCACCACCATCTCCTCCTCCCTTCCATGCACGTGTGCTCGTCGCTCCTCTGCAGCGGTGGTCACAGCTGCGGTGGCCGTCGCCGTCACTCTCTGCATGATGATGCTCCCCTTCTCTCTCCCGCTCTACCACACCATGGCAAAAAGGTAGCAGAGCAGCGGAATCAAAAAAAAAAAACCTAAACCTGACCAACCTATTTGGGGGAAAACGTGATGGATTTTTACCTTTCTCATAATTATAGCCCCGAAAAGCAGGCCGCTGATGTCATACGCCTGCTGGAATGGTCGACATTAATAGGAAACTTGAGTAGCGGGCGGGACTGTGATGCGCACATGGAGGGGAGGAGCCAAGAGAAGGATGGGGAATGCCCGTTGTGTGGGCAACGGGTCCCGTTGGCACGGTTGGAGCAGCATGTGCAGGCAGAGCTGAGTGCTTCTGAAGCGAGCCGCGAGAGGCCAGAGGGTAGAGGCAGAGGCAGGGGCAGAGCCCAACGCTCGCGAGGTGGAGGCAGAGGTGGAAGAGGAAACGAAGCAGCACGGCAAACCTCAAAACAAAGCGGTCCTTGTGAGAAGGATAGCTCAAGCACTACTTCGTCCGATGTGCTGGAAGAGTCTGACATGCCAGAGTACATCGACACCCACTGCCATATAGACTACGTGCTGGACAAATTGCGACTGCCTTCCTGGCAAGAGTTTCAGGTTTGACAACACTGAACTATTCCCCTATCGTCATGTACCAAAGCCGAAACAAACTTCTCTTCTTTGCCTTCAATAGAAACGGTTTCGGTTGCCAAGTAATTTTGGGGGCTGCATTACTGTGTTTTGTGACCCTAGTGCCTTCTCTCCTTCTTTCGCCACCTGGCCGGACCTTTTGGACACTTTTCCAAACATTTATGCTGCCTTTGGTTTGATGCTAGCTCTCGCTCTCTCTCTCTCTCTCTCTCTCTCTCTCTCTGCTTTTGTTCTGACACTTTGAACTTGCTTTCTATTTTTCTTTGCTCACTCACTGTGTTTAAGGCATGCATCCTCACAACGCTAAGTATTACAACGAGTCCACTGAACAGAAAATCATAGAGTGCCTTCAACACCCTAAAGCAGTAGGTTACGCTGTTCTTGTTATCCTTGTCTTCCTCTTCCTCTTCTTCTCATTTCTGTAACAAATGAAGGTGGCATGGGGAGAATGCGGGTTGGACTATGCCAAGAACTTATCCCCACAAGAAGTGCAGCGAACAGCATTTGCTGCCCAGGTGGCCAAGGCCGTGGAGCTTGGCAAACCTCTCGTCGTTCATTCCAGAAATGCAGAAAAAGATACCTTTGACATTCTACAATCCAATATGCCAAGCGACTGGCGCGTTCATGTGCGTTTCCTTCTTTTTTATATGTAAATTCTGTTTTATCTTTCTTCTGTTTGGTGTATATTTTCCTCATACTTCTGTCAACAGGTTCATTGCTTCACAGATTCGGTCGAACAAGCAAAGCGTTACCTATCAACTTTTCCAAACGCGTACATCGGCTTCACTGGTGTTCTTACATTTCCAGACGCCGAACAATTGCGCAAAGTTGTGCGAGTAGTCCCGCTAGATCGCATACTCCTCGAAACAGATGGACCGTACATGCTTCCCCGCAACAGACAACAAGTTAGAGATAAACCTGAACGAGGAGGAAGAGGCAGGGGACGAGGGGGAAGAGGAGGAGTTTGTCATTCGGGACACATACCATGGATAGCCAGACAAATCGCGAAAGAGAAGGAAGTTAGCTTACAAAAAGTTTATTCCACCATTCGCCAAAACACTACTCGCATGTACGGCATATGAACAGGAGACATCGAAGGATGAAGACGACGAAAAAAGAAAGATACTGTGTAGATAGATATACAAACGATACTATATTTTAAAAGAAGACTTCAGAGTCATCATCCTCTGAACCAGAAGAATCCGTCTCTTCCTCCTCCGAGAACTCGTTGGCGGTAAGGGCAGGATCAGTGGTACCAGTAAAGGTGCGGGACGTGGTCTCATCCTCCGAGGCAGTCAGCATGTCCACCAGGTAATCCACATAGCTTTGGATGAGCCAGGCCACGCTTCCTCCAAAGCGCGTGATGAAGACGTAAGTATCTCCGGCTTGGGCATTGACAGGGCTGGCACTGGTAGTGGCCTCAAAAGCAAAGGCCGTGGGAGAGCTGCTCCATTTAATGATCTCCGTGAAGGGCACTCGCATAAAGAGCAACTTCTCCTTCTTCTTGTTGGTATGGAAGACGTAGATGTTGTTCTCATCCACTCCCAACACCACCTTCTTGCTGAGCTTTCGTGCGCCAGAGGCCGCCAGCGAGGCGCTGGAGCCCATGCTCATGCTGCTCATGCTGCCGCTATTGCTGCTGCTCCCGCCTTTCCGCTTCATGGTGCAGGGAGGAAAGAACGTTACGTGATGGTAGTCGCACTTTTTCACTGTGGCGATGTATTGCAACTTTGCTTCGCTGTCTGACTTGCCGACATGTTTCTTGTGTTCCTCTTTTTTAAAAAAATGTTAAGATGATAAAACGAAAAGACAGCCGAAAGAGAGAGAGAGAGAGAGAGAGAGAGAGAGAGGTGTTACACAACAAAACATCAAAAAAGTAACAACGGACCAAGAATCAAAGCGTCCCAAATGGCCGCCCGTTTGGTGGGTAACAAGTGGTGCGGTATGTATTCGTTGATCTTGTCGGTCAAAAAACCAGGCTTGTGCACCGCGCTATGATCCGAGTATACAATGTGCATCTGCAAGCCGGCCAACCGAACGGCCACCTCAGGGGTCACCGTGAGGTGCGAGTTTTTGATTTGGTGTTGGTGTTGCATGTAGATGAGGTTTAGGCCAACGGGGTCGCAAAGGAGGTCCCCCTCTCGGCTGTCCAGGAACATGTGCTGCTTGAAGACAAAGGCGCGAGAGGAGGGAGAGGCAGCGGCCGAAGGTGAGGAGACGCTCTCGCCCCAACCTTCCTGGATGAGAAGGGGGCTCTCATGGAACTCGAGGTGTCTGTAGCCATCCGCCTCCACCCGCTCGAACAGGCTGAAGAGGTCCCAGTGCTGCTCCCCAAGGCCGAGCTTGTTACAGACTTTCTCTTTGAGGGTGACCACGCTGTCCTTCCTTTCCACGGCAAAGCCGGACATGGAGTTGTCCAAGAAGTGGACCCGTACTACTCCTTTCGCTGCCATTTGTCCCTATCTGTGTATTCTTTAACAAAAGAATGAGTTTACTAGGGGCCTGTAACGATAGGTAAAAGAAAAAAGCAAAAGGCTACCAATACTGGAAAGCGAAGGAATTATTAGGAAAGGCCGTAGTTGTACTCCTCCTTTCTGCTTCTGCCACACCGCGCCAGTGTTTTGGAACCAAGAAAACTAACAGTGAACCGCTTTATTATTCTCTCTTTTCTCCTCTTCCTATCTTTCCCCAAACCCCGTTGCTGCTTCCCAAAAGCGATAGTGGGCGCTGCAACCGTAGCTATTTTCGAGGCGTTGCGCGTTGGCCTGACATACCCGCTGGCCAACCCCATTTAACTATTTGCCGTTCAATTGCCCGAGACAACAGGGAAACCTAATTAACCCTCTTTAGGAGAATATTGCTCATTTACCAACCGCCACAAACCAACCACATCACCATCACCTTTTATAATCATGCATGATGTCACGTAACAGCAAAAGAAGTGACCTCACCTTTCCCTTATATATCGGTAGGTGACATCATCGATGCAGAATGACGTGTGCTGATCGATCTATATATACAGTGAAGAGAGTAAGGCGGCGCAAAGATCATAAGATCTAAGGACATTCCTTTATCTTGGCGCCGCCTTAGTGAAGAGAGCATCGATTGCTTAGCGGCTCAATGCTTTGATCTGCTATTGAAAGTTTCAAACCACCAATCAAAAATCAAAACAGGGGCATAAACTTACCATAAAAAGGCCTTTTCTGTTGTCTTTTTCTTTGTCTCATCTCTAGCAGAGAAATTTCACGTCGACAAAAATTCATTGAGCCGCTTTAGTCTTGACCACAGAGTGAGAGAGAGATGGAGCGGGACTCCCGACAGGAGCAAGAGCGAGAGGAGCAACAAGGAGAGGAACTGGAGGAGCAGCAAGGAGAACCAGAAGAAATAGAGGAGGAACAATGCCGGATTGAAGGCGCCTTCGCAGATGAAGAGGATAACGAGGAGGAAGAGGAGGAGAATGAAGGAGAAGAGGATCAGAGGATAAACTACAATACCACTCTGCCAGCCATCCATCAGTACTTGGGCGAAGTGGAAGAGGTGTCTAGGACAGGCACCAATGCCGTCGCGTCATACGAGCCATCCGACCTCACAACCGCGTTGGAGATCCCCATCTATCCTCTCCACAGCGTGGTGGTGTTCCCTGGCGAGAAGCTGCCACTTCGCCTCTTTGCCGCTCCCTACCAACAAGTCATAGACCAACTTCTCTCCCAAAGTTTGTTGTCCTTTGTCCCCCCTTTCTCTCTCCTTTTGCGTGTGCCCCAATGCTCACCTCCAAACTTTTTTTTGGTTCACTCTACAGATAACAACAACAACGAGGCACGCATGTTTGGTGTGGTCAACCACGTTTCAGGCTCCACCACGGCCCCCAAAGTGAAAGTACAGAACACGGGCCGCACAAAGGTCTACGTGGCGACCGTGGGCACCACCACAGAGATCCGTTCCGTCCGGCGGCTGGACCACTGCTATGTGGCCCTCACCAAAGGCAAGGAGCGGTTCCGCATACTACAGGCTTGGCTGGAGGATAGCGGCCTGTTCAAGGCCAAGGTGTTGATGCTGCCGGATGAGGAGCCGACGTCCTTCCCTGCTGCTGCGCACATGCCATCGCATCGCTCTTCATCTCCGTCTGGTATCTGCTTCCCCCCCCCTCCCCTTTTTGTTATCCGCTTTGTTCTTGTTGCTCGTGTTCTCCATTCTTGTTTTGTTTTGTCCTCATGTCCGTGTAGCGGTCGTACTTGTTGCTTGTTTCAAGTGACACAAAGCCAACCATTCCTCTATCGATAAACAGCCAACCGAAGAAAGAGAGAGAAGGGACCATCAGTGACATGGTGGCCTCGGTGGGTGTACCGCATGTATGACACCCAGGCCCTCGCGACAGAGGCCTCCCAATGGTTCTGGAAGACCATCCAAGCCCAGCCTCCCTCCTCGCCCTCTTCCTTTCCTCACCAAAACATGGAACTCTTCCATCAAAGCAATGCAGACAATATCAACCACAACAATCGCTTCTCGTCCACTCACGAGGCAACCATGTTCTCCTATTGGCTTGCTGGCAACCTCGCTCTGGACAATACCACGCGACAGCAGCTGCTTGAAGTGAATTGCACGGCGGATCGTTTGCGCAGGGAGCTACGCATCATGAAAAAATATGCTCTGCTCTATTGCCGTCGTTGTGGCAGCGTGGTTGCCAAGAAAGAGGACATCTTTTGCATGTCCAACGAAGGTCCCGTTGGGTCCTACGTCAATGCTGGCGGCTGGGTGCATCAGACGTTGACCTTGCGTCGAGCGCAGGGACTTGGCTTAGATGGAGAGCCATCTACCCAAGACTCATGGTTTCTTTCTCTCTCTCTCTCTCTCTCTCTCTCTCTCTCTTGGACTTTTGCTGATGAAAACGGAGTGCAGGTTTCCAGGGTATGCGTGGACAATAGCATACTGCGAGGTGTGTAATTCACACATGGGATGGAAGTTCACAGCAGTCTCCTCAGAGCATTCACCTGCAAGCTTTTGGGGATTGTCCCGCGCAAGTATCATACATACACCTCCCAAGTCCTCTACTCCTTCTGATTCCACGTCGTCTGCCATCGTCATCATCGCACCTTCAACATAAAAAACTAAGTTCTTCTCTTCTCTACTGAAAACGTGTCATCACTCCCTAGCTTCTTCATTGCACATAAGACCAAACTTTGTATATAGAGATATATGTGTACACCCCTTTTTTTCTTCTTTTTTTTGTAGTTTTTCTTGTTCTTCTTCGACTTGTCTTTCTTGTGTTCTTGTTTTATGCTGTTCGTTTATGTGGATTGAAAGTAGTTGCTTGGGATATAACCTTCCTGATGCGTGCCATCCGTTTTACGAACGAGCCACCACGCGGGGTCGCTGACATCGTCCACCACCAGCACCACTTCACCGGCTCTTACGCTCAACTCGCCCTCGTTCTGCGCCTCAAAGTCCCACATCGGCGATACCTCTCTGTAATTATACTCTTCCTCTTCTCCTTGAGGTTGTTGTGGATGCTGTTCTCCTCCTCCATAATACACTTCTTCTTGCTGTTGCTGTTGGTGTTGTTGATACAGTTGTTGTTGAGGTTGAAGATGAGGTTGCGGTTGTGGAAAGGAAGCAGGGAGTGGAGGAGGTGAAGGAGGTGGCACGATGGTTCTTGTTGGAGGGGAGAGCGAAGCCGGAGCGGCGAGATGAGAAGGAGGAGGAGCAAGGGAAGGAGAAGAAGGAGAAGGGGAGGCAGCATGCAAAGAGGGAGAAAGGGAAGGAGCAGAGGCAAATGGAGAAGCAGGAACAGACGCAGAAGGCGAGGAGGAAGGAAAAGAAGGAGCAGAAGGAAATCTAGAGAAAGAAGAAGGGGGTGAAGTTGAAGGAGAAGAAGCAGAAGAAGGAACTACCAGGGAAGTAGAAGAGTTTTGGGCATGTAGAGGAGCAGCGACGGAGGCAGTGGAAGGAAACTTGGCCCACCATTTGAGCTTGAGGTGAATTTGTCCGGTGACCGGCTTCTTGCTACCGCTGGCTTTCTTTGGAGAGAGGTCGAACCAACGGTCGACCTGTCCTTTCAGCGTTACCTCCGTCAGTGGGATCTCCACTTGTCCCACTTCACAGAAGTAAGAAAGAAGGTTAAGAAGCGCTTCCAAGAAAGAAAGAAAGAAATGAGTACTAAAGTCATCGGAGCTAAACCGGTCCCAGTCCATCACTTGAATAAGGAGCTGGCTAGCAGCCGTGTTTTGCAGCCGGAAGGAAAAGGTTTCGTTCCAGGACGGGTTCAGCGTTTGCTTCTTCACCTGGGTCTTTTGCTTGTGTTGCCCGTTCACCGTGAGCACCACGTAAGGGTCGCTGGAGCCGGAGGCGTCCCGTATGGACAGGTCACGCCCGGCCACCACCACCACGAACAGTTCCTCTTGGCCTTCGCCTTTGGTGTGCTTCTTGTCCGTCATTCCAGCTTTCTTTTTCCGGCGGATTGAGGCTCAAGACCGCAACGTTTGCTCTCTTTCTCTGTTTATTTGTCGTTTTTTCTTTTTCTTATTTTTTGTTTTTCAGGTAATGCCAGAGAATGTATGGAATGTGAAGCATTCGGTATCTCCTTACATGGAAACGTCATGTCGTCATGGTTATCTTCATATGGAAATTATCGTTTTATCAGCGAAAAAAAAAGTCCAAAAATTTTATTTATTTTTTATTTTCTTTTGGCAAAAAAATAAATAAAATAAAAATAAAATAAGAGATTAAACAAAGGAGGAGAGAGGGAGGCACAACAGCAGGAGAAGATGAGCGACTCAGATTTCTTCAAGAAGATCTTACCGAGGAAGAACCGTGCGTTATTTTTTCTTGTTTGTTTGAAAAACCCGGCGGAAGAGAGGAACTAACACTAAAAGCACCACGCGCGGTTCTTTCTCTTCTTCTCGCCATTACCGTAACCTTCAACAGAGGCTGCCAAACCGTTGGTGTTGATCGCGTGTGGTTCTTTCTCGCCCATCACTTTCATGCACCTTCGTCTCTTTGGTATCTCTCCTTGATCTCTCTCTCATCTTTCCTCTTCCCCAAAGGTTTCCAACAGACTTATCTTTCTTCTTCGTCAAACCACTGAAAAAAAAAAATAGAGACAGCCAGAGATTACTTTAGCACGTTAGAGTCAGGCTACGAGGTGGTCGGCGGCATCCTCTCCCCCGTGACGGATGCCTACAAGAAGAAAGGCCTCGTCTCGGCGGAGCACCGCATGAACATGTGCCGCCTAGCCGTGGAGAGCTCCGACTGGCTCCAGGTGGACGACTGGGAGAGTCGGCACAGCGAGTTTGTGCCGACAAAACTGGTGCTCGACCATTTCCACGAGGTCCTCAACGAGGGGCGCCCGCAAGGCGAGCCGCCCTTTGAAGTCAAGCTCTTGTGTGGGGCTGACTTGCTGGGCACTTTTGCTGTGCCAGACCTTTGGGCCATAGAGCATGTATGTAGTCTCAGTTGCTTTTTTTTGAGCAGAGAACTTCTTCCTAAACACTTTTGTTCGTTTTTTGTGGGAAATGGAAAACAGCAACATAAGATATGTGGAGTGTATGGAATAGTGGCACTGGACAGGACGGGAAGTAACGCCAAAGAAATCATTTTCAACAATGACATTTTGTTTAAATATCAGGTGACTCATTCTCTCTCTCTCTCTCTCTCTCTCTCTCTCTCGCTCGCTCTCTCACTTGTTGGTTCAGACTAACAAGCGTATTACCACAGCACAACATCTTCCTTGTGCCACAATGGATAGTGAATGATGTCAGCTCCACTAAAATGAGGTAAGTTTTATTATCTTCTTTTCTCCTCCAGCTAAAGTTTTAACGACAACCACAAGGCAATTGGCGAAACGAGGAATGTCACTCAAGTACCTTACTCCAGATCCAGTAGTAGACTACATTGCACAACACAAACTGTGGCAAGAGTAACCCTTCTTAACACGTCATTGCATTCATTGTATTTGTTCGAATTTATTTGCCTCAAAGGAAAACATTTCGCGGTATCATGAACTCCTTGTTGAGTATGGTAGGAGACATCTGCTCATCCTTCAAAAAGTGCAGAGGAAACTGCACCAAGAAGCCCTTTACGTTGTCCTTCAACTTGGCCAATGTCTGCAAGTCCCACTCCTCCAAGCTCTCCACCGTGATCTCCTTCCTGCACTGCGCCTCCAACTGCTTCCTCTCCTCCAGCCCTGACAGCGTGTAGATCTCATCCGGCAATGAGCGAAACATCATCAAATAAGTCTCTGTGTTCTTCTGCGACACGTGCAACCACTGCCCAAAGTAGACGTCATCGGCTACGGGATCGGCTATCATCTCGCAGAGAGCCGCGTCGCTGTGTGCCCCTAAATAGTCCTCCCAAAGGCGTCTACGGAGCGAATGGGCAAAGGGAGAGACCATGAAGGGTTGCCCGCCCATGGTGGAGGGGATGAAGTCTTTCTCTTCTTGTTCCACCACGACGCATATCTCAGAGTCTCTTGTTCCTCTCTGCAAAGAAGAAAAAGGTTTAAAAAGCAGAAAAAGAAATAGAAAAGAAAAAAAGAAGCGGTCATACCATGCTTCTGTCGTTGATGTTGGCGGAACCAATGATAGCCAAGCGGTCGTCCACGATCATTACTTTGGCATGAATGTAGACCTGCTCCGTGATGGCCTTGCCTGCCAATGCGCCATAGTTACGCAGCGAATGGAACGACACATAGTGAGAAATATTCACGTCTGGAAACGCAGCCTAAAATCATCGCACAACATCAACCTCTTGTGAGAACAGACACTAGAGAATAGAGGGTAAGCAGCTTGTTAGATATTACCTGAAGCTTTTCAAGCAGAGAGTTGCCCTGCCTACTCACAGTCTTGTAAACGTATTTGATGATATAGCGAGTGCTGGCTGAAAGTAGATCTCCAGCCGGATACACTGGCAACACCACTATGACCTTGAATGCTTCTTTCTCTCGGATGGCCTTACACAATCTTTCCAAAATAGAGTTTGTAAGCAGAAGAAGAAGAAGAAGAAGAAGAAGAAGAAGAAGAAGAAGAAGAACAAGAAGAACAAGAAGAAGAACAAGAAGAAGAACAAGAAGAAGAACAAGAAGAAGAACAAGAACATGAACAAGAACAAGAAAGAACCTTTCAAATAGAGCGTGGGCGATCCGGTTCTTTGGCCGTATGCGACAAATGGAAGATATGAAGTACTGATTCTCGATATAGATAAAATGTTTGGCGTTCTTTATCGCGCTGAGATAGGCTCTATAAACACTTTGCTCTCTTTCAACTTTGCCTGCAGACCACGACGACACTGACCTTTTGAAATGTATGATGGAAAGCAAAAGGCCTTTGAGTGAGGAGGGCTGTTCTTGAACCGTCAAAAGAATTAAAAAGTACCAACCTAACCACTTGACAGGTACAATTGGAAAAGGAGTTGGTTTGCGAGTCAGGAAGCAAATAGGAGAACGAGCTCTGCTCGTTTATCTCTTTGGCAAACTCTTTCAAGATGGCAGTAGAATTTCGGAATGAAGTCGGAGCAGAGGAAGCAGAGGAAGTCGAAGAGGAAGATGAAGAAGTAATAGAAGATGCGAAAGCTAATAACGATGAACGGGATGTAGTAACAGGCAACGAGAGACGAGATCCAGTGGACAGTGACAACGTCGACGAAGAAGACTGTCTCCTATGGAACGAATAGAAGGAAGGAAAGATAAAGACCGGCTTGAACAGCTGCGAACCCGATCCGGTTTGCATGGCATGGTTCCATCGTTGGATAAAGTTCCAGGCCACATCCTTGGCCGCCGCTCCGTCTACTTGCACCTGGACATCATGCCAAGGCATTCGTGGCACCGACTTTCTGTCCAAAACTGCATCGAAGGACTTCCCGTTGGCCTCACCGGCGTAGTTCAGGTTGCCGTAGTCGCGACCAGGAAAGAAGGAGGAGTCCTCGTCCGTGATGTTATATTTGCTATTCTCGTAGCGGTTGTAGCAGAGGTCGATGCCTCCAACAAATGCTACGACTTCATCTATCACCACTATTTAAGTTTTGCTTGTTTGTCAGTTCTATGCTGTGCTTCTCATAAGAAGGTGGAGGAAGATAAGTGAAAAACGAACCAAACTTTTGGTGATGGGACCATGTAATGGGAGTGAAAGTTGGATGACGAATGGCCTTGATATTCTTGTGGAGAGAGCTCATGTATTCGGTGACGTACTTGCTTTCCAAGGCAAAGCCCGCAAATTGAGGTGCATTCCATATCATTATATAGACTTTGACACCCTTCTCCGCAGCCCTGTTTTTATTGTTATTTTTATATGGACAAAGACACGAACCAGAAAGACAGAAGAAGAAAAAACAAATGAGAGGAGATGACTTACATCGTCAACAGATTGTCCAAACGATGATAAGGATTTAAAGTGCCGCCGTTGTTAGCGGCACGAATGAGGTACAATCCCGGAGAGAAGTACCAGTCCGCAATGTATATCGTGTTACGAGCGCGTGGAATCATATCCGCCAACGCTGCAAAGTACTCCTCTCCATTGACGAACCATCTGGCCCCTATACCATGTCGTACTGGCGCGAACGATCGGAACCTGTTACTTCCAACTCCTTTCTCATTGTGAGTTCAAGTTAAATACTATTTGAACAGAAAGGAGAAAAGAAAGAAAAAGAAGCAAAGAAGAACCTTGAGCAAAGTTATTTCGGAGGACGCGAACCCAAAGTTTCATTTCTTTACGTGAAGAGGCGTAGAGATGACGAGCAAAGCACGGTGTCTTTAGATAAAACCATGAAGCTTTGTCGGGACCTGCCATTACCTGACCTTCCGTCAAATCTACCACTCGAATGGGCTCTTTCTAAAACGAGAAAATATATCAAGGTTAGTTTAGCAAGAGAGAGAGAAAGAGAGAGCAAAAATACGCACATCTTTGTTGGAGCGAAAATAGGCCAAACAACCGTTTTCCACAACGAACCACCGTTTGTCAAGCGTTAGCAGAGACAAAGTTTGGTAGAACGGAGATTGTCCTTTGTCTTTGCTCAGCCATCCTTGCAATCTACGCTCCGTTCCTGTTCCACTGTCCAGCTGATCATTGAACCGCAATAAAGGAAGTTAATAAAGTGGTTGGTTAAAAAAAGAGAAGAGGAAGCAAGAGAGAGATAGAGAGAGAGAGAGAGAGAGAGAGAGAGAGAGAGAGGAACGAACAATGTCATCGATGGGTTGAAGCACAGTTCTAAAGAAGAACTCGAACATGCCAAAACAGTTAACGAGGTCGGGCTCATGGAAGGCTCTCTCTTTAAACTCAGCATCAGAGAGACGCGCCATAAATAATCTGGAAACATTTGTTTGTAAAGTATTAATAAAAAAGTGTGAGAAAGTGAGAGAGGAACGTACTCGGACTCGGCGTTTTCTTCGGGCTCAAATTCGTCATCGTCAGGACTATCTCGAGGTCTCCAGTCATTACTGTCCATAATTATGGCCTTCTCCTTCTCCTTTCCATAAATGTACTCCTCCTTCTTGTCCTTGAACTTTTGCAACCCTTCTTTTAACTTATCTTTTATCGCTTCTCGGTGTGGGTGCTCCGCGTTCTCTTCGTGTTGTTGTTTGTCTCGTTTCTTATGTTGAATATCGACATCATTCATAGCAGCATTCAGCGATTGCATAGCATAATCATTTTCGAGGTTCGCGTTAGAGTCCGTTCCTTGTCGTTGGAAGAGAAGATCGACGTTGTGTTGCGTCTCAGAGACACCCTCTTGTTCGATGCCCAGCGAGGACATCAACGTAGTCAGCAACGAACAGACTTCCTTCATTTCGTCCCGCTCTATGAATCCATTCTTGTCCAAGTCGATGATTTTGTAACTCACTGTTGTTGATGACGTTAAGAAGAATGAAACAAGCAAGAAGCACAGAAGAACAATAAGAAGAACAATAACAAGAAGAAACATACATTCTGTTCGTTCATCAGGAGAGCCACGAATCATGGTGGAGAGGCCCCAAGCGAATCGTTCAAAGCTAAGGCTTTGAGCATCGGCATCATCGCTCAAAGCGGTGAAGAGAGATTTGGTTAGGTCGGGCGACTCATCAAACACAGGCAAAAGCTTGTGGAACTGTTTTCTCTTGAAACGATGTTCTGGCCAAGATATGGCTCTAAAGGCTTCATACAAAAGCTGTAATTCTTCCTCTTGCCCTTAAATGATACGGAGACATAAAACGAAGCAGAAACAGTGTTGGTTCGAAAGAAAAGAAGAAAAAGAAACAGAAAAAGAACAAAGCACAAAGAGAAAGAAAACAGAAAACAGAAAATGAAGAAAGGAGAAGCGCAACAAAACATAAAGAGAAGTAAAAAGAATTTGAAGATAGTTACAGTAAGTTTGCTTTTCAAGAATCTTTGCTTTTGTCTTTGGCAAATAAAACTCTATCAAGATAGTTTTAGTCAGAAGAAAGAGAGAAACGGAGGAAAAAGAAAGCAAAACAGGGCAAAGATGGAAACCAGAAGCAACGCCGAAGGCGCTGTATTCGTCGATGACAAAAGTTTGAGAACGTCCGTCAACAGAGAAGACCATCCTTAGCTTCTTGCGATGACCTCTATATGGATCCTTGAAGCCGGGTAACGAATTCTTGCTTCCTTGTTTCAACTTGAAGTAAAAATGCCTGGAGCCTGAATAGAGAAAAACAATAAGAAAGAAGGGAGAAGGAAGACGAATAAAAGAGAAAGCAAAAAAAAAAAAAAAGTGGTACCGGAAGAACGCTGACATCGTAAAATGGCAGCAAGCGGGGCGGTAACGTCAGCAGTATTGGCCTGTCTTTCAAGGTCACCGTACTCTGCGAATTCCAAACGTACACCCCTCTTGTCAAATGGGGGAGGTACCTCCTCTCCTGTTGTTTTTTTTCAACAACACAAAGAAGATTACAAACAGGCATTATAGCAAATCGGTCAATCATGTCATGAAAATGAAAATTGACAGAGACAGCAAAGTAAACGCAAAACATACCTTGTGGATCTTCCTCTCCGTGGTGCAATATGTTGCCCATTTTCTGCCAGGCGGTCCGTCTCTTGTGCCCGGTGTGTGCTAGCCCAGAGGCACAAAACCAAAACAACAAAAACAGAGACTTTTTCCTCGTGGAGGTATTGGGTGCATTTCGTTGCCTTGTGTCGACACAAAACAGGAATTCGCCGAATGATTTCCACGAATTACGAGGGGTCTTCAAATATATCTGAAACATTTCAATGATAATCGATTTTTGTTAATTCATGAATGAAACTTGAGGAGTCGTCCCGATATTATTATTATATATTAATTCATCAATATAGATTAATTGTGCGTTACTGTAACGCTATGTTTCTTGCGATCGTCCTTATCACGAATACTTCATCTCCGTGCACATTCTTGTTTGGCAACAGGACCAGGGAAGGATGGAAGAGAAAGCAGAGCTTGAGGCACGAGAGGTGGTAGGAGTTGGAGGAGAAGGCGGAGGGGAGAAGCGAGAGAGAAGAAAAAGTATATCCAAAAAGAAGAAGGTCAAGAAGAAGGGGAGTAGCGTTACAGAAGCAGCTGAGGAAGAAGGCTCCGCCGCCGTAAGGCAAGGCAAGAAGGCGGCCGTTCAGTCGATGAAGAGCCTCCGTTCGGTTGATCTTCTCCACTCCTCTTCTTCCGACTCTGAAGAGGAGTCTTCCTCCTCTTCAGACGAAAACGAAGAACAAACCAAAGAAGCAGAGCCAAAAGAAAAGAAAGACAAACAGAAAAAAGAAAAAGGAGAAGCAGAGGACAGGGAGTCGTCCTCTTCGAGAGGGGGAAGTGGTGTCATTATAAAAGAGAAGAAAGAGAAGAAAGAAAAGAAACCGAAAAGGAAAGGAAGTACTATATCCAACCTCAAAAGTTATAGTTTCGGAAGAAAAGGAGGCAGCGCTCTTCTTCTACGAAACCCTCCCCCTACCTCTTCCTCTTCTTCCGACTCGTTACTGTCAAAACTTGCGGGCAAAGAAAATGGGAAAGAAGAAAAAGGAGGAGAGACCGCTTCGACCGCTGATCGTAAAGCGAGAAAACGAAGTTGCACTTTTGAGCATTCTGAAGATCAGCTGGTACAACAAAGAGGAAGCGACCCTCCTCCTGGGTTTGTCTCTTTGTCTCTTTTTTCCTTTTTGTTTTATTGTTCCTCTTTTTTTGTTGTTTTCTTTTTCTTTTTCTTTTTCTTCTCTTTCTCTTCTTTTTGACCAGGACTTAACAAAGCATAATGCACAAACAACAGAGAAGAGAACAGCTTCAAACCACCAACAGCCGTTTCGGATCGTATCACAGAACGACGTGGCAAGGTTCCAACCGTCATTCCACCTCCACTCCCAATTCCTACCAATGGTTTATCACCAAGGGTGTCACCAAGGAGTGGAGCAGCAGGCTCTGATGGATTGAGTGCAACTGCATCGGCCAGTTCTATTCCTGTCGTTGTATCTTCGTCATCTTCGTCTGCTTTTTCAGATGGAGGAGGAGGAAGTACTATAATGATCCCTGCTGGTAAAAAGTCTAGCAAAACGGACAATCTTTCTCGATGGTCATCTTTCAAAAATGTATCTTCCTTCAAAGTATTTAAGGTCTGTACTTTTCTGCTTCTTCTAGTATTTTCTTGTTCTTGTTGTTGTTCTTGTTGTTGTTCTTGTTCTTGTTGTTGTTCTTGTTCTTGTTCTTGTTCTTGTTCTTGTTCTTGTTCTTGTTCTTGTTCTTGTTCTTGTTCTTCTTCTTCTTCTTCTTCTTCTTCTTCTTCTTCATGAATGAGTATTTGTTGACTAAACAACAAATAATACAGAACAAAGAAAAAGGAGGAAGTCAAGAAGAATTTACCATCGAAGCCAAAGCAAATCCGCTTGTCGATATTCACCGCAAACGAAAAGAAGAACTAGCCAAACAAGAAAAAGAGATCCTCTCAGAAGACCCAAGTCTTCCAGACACTCAAAGACATCGACACAAGATCATCAACGAAATCATCAACACCGAAAGAGACTACATCAAAGACCTTCAGAACCTCATTCATTACTTTATGGAGCCCTTGGAGAGCAACAAAATTCTTTCTTCGGAGGAGATCAAAGTTATCTTCTCTAACGTGACGATGATAGTGAAGATCAACCTTGCTCTGTACGATGACCTCTTGGCAAAAGCCAAAGAGTCGAAAGGAGACGATTTGGGGCAGCCCTTTCTCAATCTGGTACATCATCTTTTCTTGTGGTCCATTCTCCTTCATTTGTCTCACCTCTTTCTTTCATTGTTTAAAAAACAGTCGGATTATCTAAAGATGTATAGCCAATATTGCTCCAACCAAAAGATGCAGAGGGAAACTCTTCTCGCATGTGAAAAAAAGAACAAAGAATTTAAAGCATTTCTCGAAGTAAGCATCCCCACTATGTGTTCGGTTTTTATTTTGATGCAATTATTAACTATGTTATCCACGTTTTCTTTTGTCACAGAGCCGCCACCATGAGCCAGAACTATGCTACCTTCAACTCACAGATTTTCTGATCAAACCAGTACAGCGGCTCTGTAAATATCCTCTGCTGTTAAGGGTAGGTTTCTTGTTCTTGTTCTTGTTCTTGTTCTTGTTCTTGTTCTTGTTCTTGTTCTTGTTCTTGTTCTTGTTCTTGTTCTTGTTCTTGTTCTTGTTCTTGTTCTTGTTCTTGTTCTTGTTCTTGTTCTTCTTCTTCTTCTTCTTCTTCTTCTTCTTCTTCTTGTCTCTTGTATAAATATTGACAATATTAAATGAAACAAAAGGAACTGTTGAGACATACGGATAAAGCACATGCTGACTATAGCGCCCTGGAATCGGCCTATCAAAAGATTCAGAACGTTGTTACGTCCGTAAATACCCAGAAACAAAACGAGGAAGACCTTGAGAAAGTTGCTGAGCTATTAAACATTTTACAAGGGACAGAGGTGCCACATGTTTCATCATTTTCATTGTTGCACTTTTATTGTTTCTTATGTTATGGTTTTGTTCTAACGACGAACGTTTCACATAGAAATTTGGAGTACAGTTAATGGTACCAGGAAGAAGATTCATCGAAGAAGGGTTCATAGAGCAAGCCATCAAGAGCGGGACGGGCGTCTGCGAATTCCAAACAATGCGTTACTATCTGTTCTCCGATCTTCTGATACTATGCGAATCCAGTGCTTCTGCACAAGCGCAAAGCGAGGAGAAAAAGGTTGGAAAGCACTCCAAAGGTAAAAAGAACAAGGAAAAGGTGAACGTGCTTGCCATGGTCCCTTTTGCTATGTCTCTCGTAAACGATGTTGCAGACAATGGTTTGCTTCTGTCTCTCTCTCTCTCTCTCTCTCTCTCTCTCTCTCTCTCTCTCTTTGTGCCTTTTTTATTTGCTAACTTTTTCTCGTTTTTCTCGTTTCAACAATAAACAGCTGAGAAGAAAGTTTCGAATGCAGTTGAAATCATCTACAAGAAAGACATTATCACGCTTCGTTTTGCCTCTTCCGAGGAGAAAGCGCGATGGATGACTCAGCTGCTGACAATGGAACGATTGGATCTTGACGACTCAGACAGTGGTAGCGATAGCGACAGCGGTGAAACTGAACCCACTTCTGAGGCCTTCTCTCCAAGAGCTAGAGGTACATCTTTTTTTAGTTTGTTTGTTTTGTTTTTTGCTCAAACGTTTCTCTGTAGGTTCCAGAGTAACGTTGTATCGCCATAATACGAAGAAACAAGCGCCACCGATGGTTCCCTCACCAGCAAGCAAACCAGCCCTCAGAAGAGCCCGCTCTTTCACCAACACCCAAAGCAGCAACAACAACTTCATCACCAGAAACGGTCTTTAGTTTTCTCTCAATTGTTTGCAGTTGTGTTACATGAAAAAAAAAAACAAAATGAACAAATAAACTATGAAAAGAAGTCTGCTTCCACCTGCGCAAGCTTGCTCAACAACATCGACGAAGACGGTCGGTCGGTCGGATTCATCGCCAAGCACTGTTGCATCACTTCCGCCACAGCAGCGCACGCCCTCTCCCTTTCCACCCTCTGCTGAACTTCTTCCGGTAATGTTGGGAGCTTGCCCTGTTCCACCAAATGTGGAACGAGCATTACATCAACGTCATAAAATGGCTGTTGCAAGGATAGAACCTCGAATAGGAGCATACCAAAGCTGAAAATGTCAGCTTTCACGTTGTAACCTTTGCGCTCCAGGGAGAGCACCTCGGGAGCGGCGTAGTGCGGAGTGCCGGCCATGGTACAAGCTTCTTGAGAGGAGGTAAGCTCTATGCTCACGTCAAAGTCTGTTATCTTGGCTTCTTTAATCTGTCCTTGTTCATCTAATGCCACTAAAACGTTTCCAGGCTTTGGTTTTACGTTATATTTGTTAGAGGAAGAGAACGATGACGAGAGAGAGAGAGAGAGAGTGAGAGAGAGAGAGAGAGAGAGAGAGAGAGCACTAACCTTCAAGTCCCGATGGATGATGGCTGGATTTTGAGAGTGGAGATAGTTCAGGCCGCTCACGATAAGTTTGCTCAATCGCAAAACCTCTTTCATGGAGAAGAATATCCTTTTCTCTCTCTGTTTCTTGATGATCTTTGCCAAGTTCCATTGATAAAACTCCATGAAGAGACGAATCTTTGAGAGGGTAACATCATGACCGAGACAACGAACCACCGAATGATGTCGAAGGCTCTCCAACAAGTGAATCTCTCTCAAGAAGCCATCCAGCATTTCTTTCGTGCTCTCCTCCACATCCAATATTTTAACTGCACAGGTAAAGCCATTCGCCGAACATCTGTAGACAACTGCTCCGCTCCCTCCACTCCCCAACTTTTCAAATAGAACCACTTCAGCATCGGCGAAGTTTTGTTGTTGCTGTTGACAGGGTGACGCATTCTCTGATTCCGCTTCTTTGGAACGCTTGTATTTTGATGCAGATGAAGACCTCCTCGTTGTACTTTGAGGAGAGTCGTAAAGCTCTTCTGCTCCGGTTGGAGAAGGTTCACCTACAGATTTCTTTCTCATCAAAGAAGAGGAATCCTCGCGAGAAATAGAACGTTGTTGACGGCTTTGAGCCATTACGTCCAATCGTTCTTTGGCGTAAGCTACGGCTTTGGACGCATGAGAATTGCCGTCCATCGCCATAAAGTCTTTTCCAGCTATGAAAGCTATAATGAAACATTGAACGGAATCTTTTCCTGATTCACATAATTGGAAATAATA
>JAVKOQ010000047.1:90000-187500 GCA_031835245.1 Balamuthia mandrillaris | reverse complement strand
AAAGACGACAGAAGAGAAAGGGGAACGCACTTGTGATAGCAGCGACAGTATTTGAGCCACAACTAACAGCGATACAGTCTTCATATTCATAGCCTTGCAATGGCGTCAATGTTTCCAACAGGTTGGGATGAGCCGCTGCTGAAAACGACGTTATAGACTGCAAATATTCTTCCGATAACTTTCTTCCCTGTTTTTTTGTTTTTGTTTTTGTTTGGGTGAACAAACATGAAGAAAGAAAGAAGAGGCGACAAGAAAGGAGGGAGGGAGGAAACCCTTTCGGTGCGGCAACAAGGATCATCCGCAATCTGGTTGAGATGCTGCGTTACCATCTCCTCCTTCTCGGCACAAAAGAAGCCGCAAAAATGAGGAGTGCCCCACCCGCCAAAGGAGGAAGGGGACGCAGCAGAAGAAGCCGCTTTCTCAAAGACCGGAGGAATGGTTCTCATTGTCCGGTAGAGCATCTCCATGTCGGTGTTTTTGTTGAACGAGGACCATTGGTGGTAGGGAGGTGGCGTCCATGTTCTTGGGATGATGCCGCTGCTGGGGTTGCTGCTGGAGTTGCTGCTGTAGCTGTTGGTTCGGTTCTCTCTTCCTTTCTCTGCTTCTCCGGTCTCTTCTTTCGCTTTTTCTTTACCTTTGACAGAGTTGACAGAGTTGTTTTTGCTCTGTTTCTCCAAAGACGACGGAGAGGAAGGAGTGCAAACAAACCCTCCTGTCTTTTCGGAAAGAGTGTTATCGCGGCTGGAAATGGGAGTGGCCGAGAAGGGAGAGGTAGAGACGGAAGAGAATTGGCTCAGTTCTGCGTTGTATGAATGACTTTCTCCTTCCGGCGGAGATAAGCAGTCAGAGGAGCGGAGTGTATCTGCTGAACAGATATTGTGAGATGAAGAAGAAAAGAAGAAGAGGAGGAAGGGGAAGAAGAAGAACAGAAGAAATAATGAGAAAGTTATAATTGAAGAAGGGTAGAATGACCTACCAAGCGAAGAAAAGGAAGAGGAAGGTTGATGGCTATAAATAAAAAGCTCGTCACCAGCCTCGATAAGGTCTAGAGAGTGAATTACGCCGCCTCCCTCACCAAGACATAGTGTAAGCTCGCCTCCTGGTTCACGGCCACTGTGTGCTTCAACCATATTCTGGCATTCTTGCATGAGCAGCTGCCATTGAGATGGGCATCGAATAATGCGTTTGTTAAGTTTTGGTTGTTCTTCCGCTTCCTTTGTTGAAAAGAAGCACAACGTAATGCGTTTACCGGCAACCGACGTAGTTGCCGTTGTCGCTTCTTTCTTCTTTTCTTTCTTCTTCTTTTTCTTCTTCTCTTTCTTTGGGTCATTGGTGTTTGTCCTACTGTCCGGTTTGAGAATGCTAAAGCTGGTGCTCTTTTTGTTCAAGGAGTATTTTCCCCGGCTTTTGCTTCGGCCTCCTTTACCGGCGATGTCTTCCTTGGTTGAAGACCGTCCTTTCCTTCTCGCTGCTTCCTCCCCTTCTTTGCCGATGGCATCCTGCGCCAAATCTTTCCGTCCCATCTTATATCACCCCAAGTTGATGTTTTCAACTTTCCTCTGCAAGGTTAGCCACCAAACTGCTTTTTTGCGGCAACCCTTGAAAGACACTCGCTCGCAAGAACAGAGGCCGCCACCCACAACCGTTAAAAAAGTTACCATGGTGTTCATAAGATGGCGAACAAGTTCCATTAATTATTCAACCAGCGGGAAGGCCGTTCCCCCTGGTTGGCTGATTCATGGCAATATTTTCGTTCGTTTACAAGGGGTCGGGTCGTCATGAGAATATAGAAAGTGGATCCTGATGAGATCTGTCGTGTCGTCCTTGAAAAAAAAAAAGAAGAAGAAGGGAAGACAAAATGAGCACTGCGGCGGCCGTACAGAGCACATCAACTGAGGAGGAAGCACAGTGTGTTCAGCTTATTTTTAAGGCTTCTGCGGTTCCTTTCATATGTGGTCCGTATGTAGTATTGGAGCGGCAAACAATAGTGCAAATAGTGCAAGACACCGTCGGCCCAGCGCTCAAAAAGCGAGTAACAAGGAAACCACGGGATTTACCTCTCCGATTCTCAGTTGAGCTCAGCAGTGCCCTCCATCAACTGTTTTTCGGTGAGTTTGAGACCACCCTTTCTTCCTTGCAACAGATCGAGGAGATCTTTGGAGAGAATAGCTGCATCACCTATGAGCGTGGTTCTTATGCGAAGCTGCAGCCCCCTTTACATATCAAACGTCTGAAGAACAAAACAAAGTTCACCATATTTTATGCAGTGTACAATCGATCACATGTTCTCCAATGGCCCGAAGCAGGTACAAAATCCTTTCTTCTATCCTTTCTCCTCTCTCCTCTTATTCCTCTCTCTTCCTCTCTTTTCTTTTCGCTCCTCTTTCTCCTTGCTCTCTTCTGTCTCTTCTCTCTTCCTTTTCTCTCCTCTCTCTCCTATCTTCTTCTTTTCCTCTCTTCCTCTCTTCTTCTTCTTTCTCTTCTCTCTCCTTTCTCGTTTCTGCTTCTCTTCTATTCTCTCTTCTCTCCTGTCTTCTTCTTCCTCTCTTTTTCTCTTCCTCTCTTCCTCTCTTCCTCTTCCTTTCTCCTGTTTTCCTTTCTCCTGTTTTCCTCTCTCTTTTCTTCTCTCTTTTCTCTTGTGTTGGTCTTTGGTACTGATCTTTATTTTTCCTTTTCTTTACATCTCTTCTTCCTTTTCTTTCTCCTTCTCCACTTCTTCTTCTTTTTCTTCTTCTTCTTCTTCTTTCTCTTCTTCTTCTTCTTCTTCTTTTTCTTTTTCTTCTTCTTTTTCTTCTTCTTCTTCTTCTTCTTCTTGAAGCTGAGCTGAGCCAACATACTGCTGCATCTCTGGATGTAAACAAATATTCCGTGATGCCCAGTTGACATTGGGCTTCTGTGTTCGTTGCCTTTTCCGTTGAGGCTCAGGCAATGTCTTGTCGAAGAGGTACTTTTCTTGGCGGAAGGCAAAGGCTAGTTGTTGATAACATACCTTCCTCTCTCCTTTTCTCCCTCCATATCCACTAGTTGGTGCTTTCTTGTTTCTGGAGTGGCGACTCTCGTCTGCATAGTTGGCGAACTTTTCCACCGATCCGTACTTGTGCAAATAAAATCCAACGTGGTAAACAAAAACGTGTATGTATGGCGTTACCTCCTCTTCTCCATATCGCTTGCTAAACATGAAACCAAACTCACGCGCCATCTTTAGCCATTCCTCCTCTGTTATTATGACTTGTGGCTGGGCAGCAAGGGTATAAAGTTTCGCAAACAGTTCCCATATTTCTTCCGTTTGTTGTGTCCTTGTCCCATCTCCCACTGACCTTCTTAGTGCTGCCATAAACAAAGCTCGTTGCTCGAGAATACGCAAATAGTCTGAACGGCCAAATCTTGCTTTCTTTACCCGTTGCTCCAAGGTTTTGACCTTCTTCTTCTTCTTGGTTTCTTTCGGTAACTTCATCTTCAACGTCTCAAAGCATTTCTCGAAGCCTTCAGCAAGGGGTGAATCGTTAGGTGCTTGCTCCATTAGCAGTTCCAACAGCTTGTGCATGACTCCCATGAAGCAGTGTAGCATGCAGGGGATGATGTGGTCAAGAAGAATGTTGATCAAAGGTTTGTTTTGCACCCCAAAGTGTTTCTGGGCAAAACGATCTTTTCCACTCTTAGATTCACACTTCTCTGCTTGCTCACCATCTCTCCACATTTCTGCTTCGTTTCGCAAGGGCCAGCACTCGATGGCAAAGTTCGCGATTGAATGCTTGTCAACGCAGCACCAAGGACACTTCCACTTCGAGTTTGGATGATAGCAACTGTAGAGTCCAAGCAAATGTACCAACGCTGCCATGTCGCACACAAGCACAGGCTCGAGAGCATACTCGGTACCGTTGGCACAAATAGTTCCTCCGTTAGCAAGGTATTCTATCCCTTTCACTGCATTCTGTAGTTCCAGCTGTAGTGCTTCTCTGTCTTCCTCACCGAGGAAAATGAGATACTGGTGTGCGTTGTTTACAGACTTGGCTTTTGCTAACTCGAGGCCATCAAAAAGGAAGTTGAAGGTGCCGATCTCTTGCTTTTTCCGTTTGCCCTGGGTCATGGTGGCTCCATCAAAGGCAAACTTCACCAAGTGCTTTTGTCCTGGTTTGTTTTCTGGAGGAGGATTGTGTGCTAACACCCAGCTCATGTATTGCAAAAGGGGCAATTCGTAGCCATTCCCTCCGAGGGTTACTCTTGGTTCCATGGATTCCATAAGTGCTGCTTTTTGCTTGTTGAGGTGATGAATGGAGGTGGAGTCATCGAGGTTGAAAACAGACATGGTGTATCTCCAGTTCTTGTCTGTTATACCAACTGTTTCTTTGTAGGCAAGTAACACTGAAAGTGCAGGTTGGTGGCGTGGCTGTTGAAGCTCTTGAAATTCGCTAATATGCTCTTTCAGATAGTGGATCGTAGCTGGATCGCTTTTTACAAGCTCTCCAAGGGCCATCATGAATGATTGTTGGGGACAGAGACATCGCAACAAGGCCTTTGCTTGCTCTTTGAGGTACACTTCTTCCCTTTCTTTTTTGTTTTCTTCCAACACACTTTGCCAGTCTGTTGCTATCCATCGTTCCTTCATTTCCTCCAGCTCTTTTTTGCGTTGATACATGACGTTTTCTTGTCTCTTTTCTTCTTCTTTTTCTCGCTCCATTTGCAGGAAGGCTGTTGTGTGTCTCGAATCTTCGCACCGTTGGCAGTCCTCAGAGCAATTAACGTGGTCATCATGAAGCTCATGGGTTGAGCGGGTGCAAGCAACCTTGAACAGACGGATACATCCATTGGTATGTCGGCACTGAAAGAATGCTTCTGTTGGTTGTGCTTTGCCCTTTGTTTTGCCCTCCCAACGCAAGCAAGAGGGACAACCAGCATCGCAACCATGATAGCGCTGCATTCTTTCATGTTTCCACATGGCTTTTGCAGAGGCATAGAGGACTCGTTGGCCATCTTTTCCGGTGTGATGGCAGCGTTGGTGCTCGCACTCCCACTTTTTTTCTTGCCCTGCTTCTCCACTTCGCTCCATTTTTTTTCCTTTTTTTTTTCTTTTTTGGTTTTTTTGTTTTGTAAATATTTTCGGGGAAAAATTTGGCTCTAGTTTCTAACGACGTGAGAGGTGCTAGTGAACCACTAGCACTTTTTCCTTTTTTGTTGATCTAGATTCACGTCGTTAGAAAGTGGATCCGTCCAAGTGTTTGAATATATCGGATATGATCGGCGATCGAACGGGATGAGGGGTCATATATACTTGGGCTGCACAAAATGACATTAAGATGAGGTGGATTTCTTCTCCTTCCTCTCCTTCTTTTTCTTTTTCTTTCTCTCCTTCTTTGGCTTTTTCTCCTGAGGACAGTTCTTGTTGCTCGTGTTGTCCGAGTCCGCTTCCTCAGAGTCGTCTCCTTCTGAGGATGAGGAGGAGGAGGAATCGTCCTTTCGCTCCTCCAGAGCTGCCTTTCTCAGTTCGCGTAGATACAGTTTCTCCAAGTCAGGATCTTCTCCTTCTTCATAGACCTCTTCCTCCTCTGTACAATCGTTGAAGTCAGGCAGGTCTTTGCTCGTTCCTGAGAAAAGCAAAAAAGATCAAAGCCTTAGCGAAACAAAATCAACCTCTACTAACAACAAACACACACCTCCATGTTCAACCAACAAACAATCCTCATCAAAGTCCTCTTTGAGGCCGCTAATATCAGAGCCAAATAGCTGAATCTTTTGGAGGGTGGTCTCAGCGAGAAAAGGGCTGACGAGTTTGAACAGCATGCTGAACAGGAAGTTTGTAAACAGGACGTAAGATTTGTGAAGTCGCTCTGGATAGTATTCCTGCAGCTGTGAGAAAGCTTTGATAACTGCAAGGTCAAAGTTTTTGCGAGAGAAGCCTGTTCGGTCGTAGATCACTGTTTTCAAGAAGTGGAATAAGTTAAACCATGGAAGCACAAAGCAACATTAAGAAAGAACAAGAAGGAAGGGAGAAGATAAACGTAACAAATTGAAGAAAAGAAGAAGAACAAAGAACAAAGAACAAACAACAGAGAACGAAGAACAAGGACAACAAGAAGAACAACAACGCAAGTGAACAAAGAGAAACAACGTACAAACATATTGGTCCACATTAGGAGGCAACCTACAAGCACAAAGTCTTTAGTTTATGATTGGAGGAATCGTTAAAAAAACAACGAGTAACGAACGTTCTGATGAGCTTTTCCAAGTTCCACACAGCCATCCGAACAGTCTCTTCCAGAGGCACGTTTCCAGGGATGTGCAGCCCTCCCTTCACGATGAGGCAAGGTCGGCCCATGCGGTCGTGTTTGTGGATGAAGCACTTGCCGGTCGCCCATTCTTTTTGAAAGTCTTTCAACAGAACACATTCTGGCTTGTACTCTGTTCGCCAGCTCTGTGTTGAAAAAAATTTAACAACAAAAACATCAGATGATGCAGTGAAATAACATAACAAAAATAATAGAAAAGAGAGAGAGAGAGAGAGAGAGAGAGCTTCAAAAAAAAAGAAAGAAATACAAACCTCTCTGTTTCTCAAGATAGCTTCTGAATCTTTGACCGAACTGCGGGCCCGAACGTAGCGAAGCAAAAGAGCGGTGTCTTTGGTGGTTTGTTCTGAAAGGTAAGCAACTCTCTGTCGCAGCTCCTCCACTGCCTGTTGAAAAAACAACAAACAAGACGTTAGACGAATGGAATTGGCAAGCGAGCAGGAGGGAGAGGCGTACCTGCTGTTCCTTTTCGCTCATTGTGGGCGCCTCCATCCGTTTGTTCTGCTTTTGTTCACCACGCGCCTTGCTACGCAAAAAAAGTATTGTTTTTTTGGCTTATTGCTTATTGCTTTTTCTTCGTTTTGAAAACTTTTCACTTTTATTTCATTTTTATTTGAATGATCGCATGATTAACAGAATTAGAATAAAATTAAGCGAAAGTATTTAGCCGTGTTGGACATAAAAGGTAAATGTATTCATTTAAGGTTATGATGATGTCACCTCGCCTAATTATCGGCAACTTCCCACGATGCATCCGATTGGTCGCTGATCACACCTTTTTTTCCCACCCGACCGGTTGTTCTGTGTGAGTGAGTGACGCGACGTCCTCTCTCTCTCTCTCTCAGGATTTGGCTTCGCTGGTGGTTCTATCGGAAACAAGAGGGGGAGGAAGAGCGCAGGGCGAGTCGTTGGCAGGGACGATGAACTTGTTGCGGCGCCAGGTTCCCACGAGCGTGCGCCCACTCACAAAGGTCATGGTGCCAAAGCCACACCGCGTGCCGTCCCGCCATTCGCCGTCGTAGATGAAGGCGTCCTTGTAGTAGAGAACGCCTTTGCCATGGCGTTTGTTGTTGAGCCACTCTCCTTCGTACCGATTGTCATTTGCATAGAGCATCACGCCTTCACAACGTTGAAAGCTTCTTCATCAGTTTTCTTTGTAAGAGAGGAGATAACGAGAGAAAAGAGAAAGAACCTTTTCCATTCATGCGGTCATTGTGCCACTGCCCAACGTAGACATTGCCATTAGTCCATCTGCAAATGCCTACACCTTTTCGTCTAAGGTCTTCAGAGCCAGTGGTAGCCACCAACCATCCTGCACTCGTTTTCTTCTTCTTTCTGGAACGTCCCAACAGCTCATTCTCAGAAGAGGAGGAAGAAGCCAAGGCCCATTGTCCCTCGTAGTAGTAGGAGTTGAACTGTTTGCCACACCAGGTGAAGTAGCCAACGCCCTCTTTCATCAGTTTGCTTGGTGTGCCGTAACAGCTCTTCGTAGCCAGCACCTGAGCGTGCACGTCAAAGCGTTTGCTCCAGTACAGCCATTCCCACCCTTTTTGGAAGAGGTCATCCAGGAGCTTGCTGTGATGTAAGGGGATCCAGTAAAAACGGTAGCACACTTGAGTTGGCTCAACTCCAAACTCTAACTTACACCTTGTTGTGTAAGAACGAGAGAATGGGAGTCATAAACTAAGGGAAAAAAAGAAGGAGGAAGAACAAGCAGCAAAGCACCTTTGTTTCCAGAGGAAAGGATCTTTGGTGAGCTCGTAGCCAAACCGTTTGGACACTCGTCTCAGTGTCAGGAGGGAGTTGATGTCCACAAAACAAAGGATTTTGAGCACCACTTCGGTTGGCAACAGTTCCCATCCCATCAGCAACAACCCCTTCTGCCCCGCTTTATCCTGCTTTCCTCCTTCTCCTCTCTCTCGGACCACGATGTTCCCCTTTCCTCTCTTTTCTCCACTTTTCTCTCCTTCTGCTTTTGCTGTCATCCGTTTTTCTCTTCTCTTCGTCGACATTATATATACATATCTCACGTCTACGCTCCTATCTGTCGGCGTATAAAACGCTGCACGTTCTGTGAACAAAACCTGCAGTCATTGTGTTCCTCCAAACCAAAAAGAAAAAAGCGTAGCCCGAAATGAGGCAAGCAGGAAGGGAGCACAGCGGAGGCAAACGCAAGCGCTCCGCTGCCTTTGGGGAGGAAACAGACCGACCAGCTGTTGGCAGGCTCACGACCGCCGGTGCAGCGGCAAAGCTATCTACGCCCCCTCAAAAGCGTCCGCGGAGGACAGGCGCACAAGGCGTAGGCCTTCGGTCTGCTGAAAAGCAAACCAACAACACCTCAGCAAGCAAGACGAAGAACGACAGATCAGTGGCCTTGTCTGGGATCTTGCGAAACATTTCGGTGGATGATCTGAAAGCATGGAAGCGAAAAGAGAGCCTCACACAAAAACGCCCCATTACCTCCCGTGAAGCTGCAGGGCCGGTTCGACGGAACGCTGCGAAAAGGACGACAGAAGAAAAGAGCAATAAACCGCAACCACAGCAACAAAGGAGAAGCAGTCTTGCTTCTTTTGAGTCGATGTTCATCGGGAGCCTCAAAAACCCTGATGCCCCAGTTCTTGCTCCTCCTCGACGTAGGCCTTCTTCGTCTTCGGCTTCTTCTCCTTCTATCCCTAAACAGAAACCAAAGACCACACAAAACGGCTCCTTGCCTCCAACGCCACGCGAACGAAGACGACAATCAGCTACAACATCAGCACCCATTCGCGAACGAGAAAGAGAGGAAGAAGGAGAACGGACAAACAGAAAAACACAACAAGCTTTACTATCGAAAGAACCATCAAAATTAAAGACAGGCACAGAGACAGAGCCGAAGAAAAAGAAAAAGAAGAAAAAGAAGAAGAGAAGAGCAAACATTGGATATGCCATTCATCCATCTTGGGCCGCCAAGATACAGCTGCGAGAGAAGCAACTAGGGTTGGACCATTGGCGCGGAAGAAGAAAAAAGTTTGAATGAATGAATGCTGTTTTATTGTTTGACTTGCACTCTTTTCATGGTTGGTATTTCTGTTGCAACTGTTTGGCGATTGTCTGCAACTGTATGTTGGATGTTCCCTCTGTTTGTTGTGGAGGTTCACGAATATTCAGTCAAAACAGCATGAAGAAAACAAACAAGAAAAGAGAAAAAAGCAGAGATGGGTACCGTAGATTTGGCCAATCTTGCTGTCACGGAAGAACTTCTCAACGTCACATTCTTTAGTGAAGCCCAATCCACCCATCAAACTTTGGTACGTTAGATAAGCAACAAGAACAAAAGCAACAGTCGTCAGTGAAAACCATGTAAGATGCAAGCAAACAGGAGCTGGACGCAGCAAATACGCACTTGATGGCAAGACTGCTCACGCTCTCCGCAAGTTCAGAAGCTCTAAGCTTTGCAACAGATGCGTCCAGTAGACATGGCTTGCCTGCTTCTTGTAGACGAGCAGCGCTTTTGCGTTGGTGAGAGAGAGAGAGAGAGAAGCGAAAGGAAACATAAGGGTTTTGATAAGCCACAATCGAAGAGCAATCAAAAAAAAATTAAGATGTAGAAGAACAAGAAGGAGGAGAAGGAGAACAGTAGGTAGCATGGTGGAAGGGCTTACTTATAAACAAGAAGTCTGGCGGCCAGAATGTCTGTCAATAATAGAATGTTAGAGAAAAGACTGGCCAGAGAAAGAGGCAGAGAGTGGGAGCAGAGCAAAGTACCAGCAGCTGCAGAAGCTACTTGGAACTGTACACCTTGGAACTCGCTAACATGTTTGCCGAATGCTTTGCGTTGGTTAATGTATTGCATGACATAGTCAAACGCTCCCTGTAATAAAGGCAAAACGACAACTTAGTTTCATTGTTCATATGTAATGGTTCAATAAATAGCTTGTTTGATTTACCTCAGCCAATCCTAGCATTTGTGCTCCTAAAAGCAAAAATAATAAGTTCAGAAGAAATAAGATAAAGGAAAAAAAAAGGAGAGAAGAGGATGAGGAGACCTCTTACCAATTCCAATTCGACCTTCGTTCAAACTCTCAATAGCAAGCTTCCATCCCTTGCCTATCTCGCCAATGATATTTTTCTTGTGGACTTTACAATCCTGCAATATCACCTCGCAGGTAGAAGAGGCACGAATGCCGAGTTTATCCTCCTTCTTTCCAATAATCAGGCCTGGATTGTCTCTCTCTACCAAGAACGCGGTGATTCCATGTCTTCCTTTGCTCGGATCTACTGTTGCCATCACCACGAACACACCAGCTTCCTTGGCGTTGGTGATCCATGCTTTGGTGCCGTTTAGGATATAGTGGTCTCCATCTTGATTGGCTTTTGTTGTCAGAGCAAAAGCGTCTGTTCCACAAGACCATTCACTTTGTTGTGTTGAAAAGTTAGCGGAGCTTCAAAGGTTATGGCAAAAGAAAGTACCTCAAACAGAAACTGCCAAGAGTGTCGGTTGCCAGTCGGGGAAGCCACTCTTGTTTCAGTTCCTCGCTGGCATACTTTCTCAAACAGGTATTCACCAAAGTGTTCTTCATGTTTCCAAAAGGATGAGAAAGAGAGCAAAATACATACAGAAGAAACGACATTGAAGGAAGTGAGGAAAATAGAAAGCGAGCGAGAGAGAGAGAGAGAGAGAGAGAGAGGAGAAAGAGAAGCGGCCCAAACAATACTATACCTGAACATCCACGATGACAGAAATGGCGGGATCCACTTTAGCCAGTTCCTCGATAACGATGCAGGCTGCGGTGAAGCCCATTCCAGCGCCACCCATTTCAGTTGGGGTCTCTATACCCATCAATCCTTGCTCGAACAACGCCTTCAACACATCTTTGTCAAGCTCTGCCTTGGCGTCCATTCTATTCCAGGGTTAGAAAGAAAGCAAGCAAGAAAGAAAAGAGCCCAAGACACAAGAAAGCACAAACTCTTTGACTTTGGGTTGAAGCTTCTCCCTGGCAAATTGTGCAACAGTGGCGCGCAGCATTTCTTCCTCCTCAGTGAATTCAGTTACCGGCGGGCGGTACTCGCTGGTGGAATAAGACCTCGCACCACCCGTTGGAAGCATGGAGGAGGCGTGTGGGAGCAGAGAAAGACCAGGAGAGGTGGTGGCAGAGGGAGCGCAGAGGGACGACGAGGGACGATTGATTGTGGTGGTGGTAGCGGTTCGTAGGCCATTGCGCCTTGTGGACCATTGTAAGCACGAGAAGGTGTTTCTCTTTGCAAGAGCGAATCCGTTGGGCTGCCTACCAAGCCACTGCGCCACACGCGAACCACGCGTTACACTACTCGCCGTTTGCTGCATTTTTTCTGCTTTTCTCTCTTTTTGTTTTGTTGTTTTTTTTGAGGTTTTTTTTTTTTTGCAATATGCTATCATGACGTCGTGGTGATGCAGAGACAAGTGGTCAGCACCACTGCAGTTGTTGACCTCCACTTGTTGTCTCTTTGTTCAGCGAGTTTTTCCGTTATTCCACGCGAAACTTCCCTCAAAGGCAAAGAGCGTTTGGGGAGAGAAAAGAGTACTCGAGGGGACTTCTACTATTGGAATAGCTTTCGGGTGTCCAACGGGAGACATTGGTGGGAATCAACCACATGCTCCTTAGGGTTCGGTGGGCATTTATTGTCGGCCAGTTTGCGCTCATACTCCCTCGCTAAAGACCTTCCATCATGGACTCATCCCCTGCTGTTGTTGATGCAAAAAGCGAAATGCTGCTCATGAGCTCGTTGGATGGAGACGCGGGATCAAGAGTTGGAGTGGAGGAAGTAGGCCCTGAAACTAAGGTGATTGTTTGAAAGGCGGTGCCGAAGCTGATGCCTCCCACCACGTCCACGTTGATGTTGGTGAAGGCCACGCCCAAGGAGACCCCGTTCTTGCTGTAGCTAAGCTCGTTTTGTTTGTTGAGATGCATGCCTATAACATCCCCGTTTTCGGGACAAGGCCAAGGGTTTGCCCATTCACGATCCGTCTCGAAGCGTTTCTTTCCATACCCTGCGTTACGAAAACAGACAGGAATAAATAAACGGCAAATAGAAAGGAGAGAGAAAAAAAGAAAAGTGTGTGCTCTACCCTTAAACGTCATGAAGCTCCAGCCGTAATTCTTCTCCCAACCAATACTGTGCCTGTAGTTCTTCTCTAAAAGCGTGGTGGAGGGCAGGAGGCCAAACGCCATGTTGCCATTCTCCGTCTTGTCAAACCTGAAATACCAACTCATGCTCTGCCCTGGTTTTCTGGTAACGCTCGTCAGGATAGAAGCAAAGTTGTCAAAGGTTTCGGTGGAGGCCACCGTTCGCCCGTTGTTGTAGATGTGGAGGGAGTCATGGGTCGCGGTGGTGGCCACCCATTTGGGAACCAGAGGAGGGAGGAAACCGAGGATGAGCACAACCAGCTCTTTGGGCAGGCAGGCCAGGAAGCAGTGCAAGGGATCCTCGTGCCGGTTGGCGAAGAGGACGAGCAGGAGGGCGCTCTCTCGCTGCTCGATGGTGCTCCAGAGGGGTTCCTTGGTTTGTACTTTCCTGTCTTTGAGGTTGACGGTGATGACCGTGTTGATGTGTTCGTAGTGGGAGTGTTGGCGTTGGTTCAACCAGTAGTTTACCTTGGTGGCCAGTTCTATGGGGTCTTTGCCTTCAAACACTTTGGTGACGGTCGAGTCCTCTTCCGAGTCCTTTCCTTCCTCCGTGTCACTGCTCTCATCCTCTTTCTTTTCTTTTCGTTCCAGTCTGGGTGCTCTCAACAGCTCTTTCCCCTCCGCCTGCTCTTCTGGTGGCAGGACCTCCTCTTCTGCCTGCAGCCTTTCCTTCTTGCATTTGTGTTGCATTCTTTATTTTTCCTTTGCCCCACCGTCTCTCCTCCTTATTACCTGGGGGGGGGCCCTGTATGGTGGGTGGTTCTTTGAAAGCCAAGCAATGTCTCCTCCTTCTTTTTGTCAAATCTGTCAAATGAGAATTCCCCGGATGCCTCGA
Source organism: Balamuthia mandrillaris (assembly GCA_031835245.1). Classification (NCBI taxonomy): domain Eukaryota; phylum Discosea; order Longamoebia; family Balamuthiidae; genus Balamuthia; species Balamuthia mandrillaris. The sequence continues at coordinate 174,241 of JAVKOQ010000047.1, read as the reverse complement.
ATTCTACAAATTTCCGACATTCCTTGGAATCCTCCGTAATTGTTCCGCCTGAGGGTTAGTTTTCGGAAACTCTGCTACAAAAAACAGAGTAGCGAAGAAGAAACCCAAACAAAAAAAAAAGAGGAACACAAAAAGGCACAAGAAATAGGGAAATGAGTAGCAGCAATGGAGAGACGTCGCTGGAGCGGAGGAAGGACGGGGATGGGCGGGATAAGCTGACGGAGGGGAAACAGCAACACAACGGCGCGGCGGAGGAAAGCGATGAGGAGGTGGAGCGGTGGATCCCGCTCAGAGAGCGGAAGAAGATGCTCCAAGAGAAGTACCGAACACGAAAGAGGCTGCGGCCAGAGCAAAGCGATGAGGAGGATGAGGAGGAGCAGTTTGCAAAGTACATGGAGGCGCAGGAGGCCGCCGAGAGACGGGCAGGACGTCAAGCCCCCAAAAGCTTGTTGGACCAAAAGGCAGAGCAACTCAAGCGGCAAAAGCCCAACGACCCCGAGGAGGCCTCCTCCCAAAATAACGAAGAGGAGCTGCTCAAACAAGAGCTGGAGCTCTTGAACGCGGACACCAAAGCTGCAAAGATCTTCATTCCAGTGGAACACAGAGCCAAAGGTATCACCTTCTCCGACTCGCTGCAAACGGGCTGGACCCCTCCTCGCTGGTTGCAAGAGATGCCAGAGGAGGAGAGGGCCAAGATAAGAGAGGACTGGCACATCTTGGTGGAGGGAGAGGGCATTCCTCCTCCCATACGACGGTTCAAGGACATGCGCTTCCCAAAGCCCATCCTGGACGCGTTGGAGGACAAAGGCATTAAAAAGCCCACACCCATTCAGATCCAGGGCTTGCCTTGCGTGCTTGGTGGCAGAGACCTAATTGGCATTGCTTTTACGGGCTCTGGCAAGACGCTCGTATTCTCTCTGCCGATGGTCATGCTGGCCCTTCAGGAGGAGAAGAAGCTGCCCATAGTACAAGGGGAAGGTCCCTTTGGCGTTATCATCTGTCCCTCCCGCGAGCTTGCTCGTCAAACCTACGACGTCATCAGCAATTTTTCGGAGTACTTGGCCAGAGATGGATGGCCTCGCCTCCGCACCTTGCTCTGCATCGGAGGCATCAGCATTCGAGAACAGGTGGAGCAGGTCCGCCACGGCATTCATATGGTGGTAGCCACTCCTGGCCGTTTGCTCGACCTGTTGAATAAGAAGAAGTTCACGCTAGACCTTTGCAAGTACTTTGTGCTGGACGAGGCAGATAGGCTGGTGGACATGGGTTTCGATGAGGACATTGGCAACATTGTCAACTTCTTCAAAGGACAGCGGCAGACCTTGTTGTTCTCGGCCACCATGCCCAAGAAGATCCAGGACTTTGCCAAGGAGTCCCTCATCAAGCCCATTGTGGTGAACGTGGGCCGTGCCGGTGCCGCCAACTTGGACGTCATCCAGGAAGTGGAGTACGTCAAGCAAGAAGCCAAGATCGTCTACCTGCTTGAGTGCCTGCAAAAGACCCCACCCCCGGTGCTCATTTTCTGCGAGAACAAGAACGATGTGGACGACATCCATGAGTATCTTCTCCTCAAAGGCGTGGAGGCAGTGGGCGTTCACGGCTCCAAAGATCAGGAGGAGCGCGAGCAGGCCATAAAGCTTTTCAAGGAGGGCAAGAAGGACGTGCTAGTGGCCACTGATGTGGCATCCAAAGGTCTCGACTTTCCGGACATACAGCACGTCATCAACTACGACATGCCCAAGGAGATAGAAAACTACGTCCATCGCATCGGTCGTACCGGTCGTTGTGGCAAGACGGGTGTGGCTACCACATTCATCAACAAGAATTGTTCCGAGTCCATCCTGTTGGACTTGAAGCACTTGCTTGCAGAGGCCAACCAGCGCGTCCCTGCCGTGCTGCTTTCGCTCACCGGAGATGAGGCCGCTGGACAGGAGATTGGAGGAGTGAAGGGCTGCGTCTTTTGCGGTGGTCTCGGGCACAGGATACAAAACTGTCCCAAGAGGGAGTTGGCTACGAAGAAGGAGATGGCCAGCATGTCTTCACGTAACGACATCTTGGCTGGTGGTGGTTATTAACAAAGGCGCAAACAATTAAGTTATCGTTTCTTCCTCATCTTCTATGTTTGTATCTCTTTTGTTTGTATCTACACAGAATAACAGCTCTTACTGTTTACCTATGCTACCCTCCCAAGTCTTCACCCAAAAACACAACCAACCCAAGAGGTGATAATTCGAGAGGAGAAGGAGGTGGAGAACAATGGATCGCCAAATGGCCAAGAGACACGTTGCGAAAACGAGGGGAAGAACTGTACAAACACCACACCGGAACAAACACAAAAGAGAGGGAGAGGCTTGCGTTCGCCAGTACACCAAACCTATGAGAAAATCAAAAGTTGTGTCTCTAATAGGTAAACAACGCTATTAGTTTAGATCTCACCAATCGGGAAATTAGGAATATATTTGAATTTTCCTATTGGACAAAATTTTCCCTGGTGACGTAATTTCCCCACCCAAAGCCAAATAATGGGACCTGGAAAAGCTAATCCACTGCTTCTTCACCAGCACACCATATATAAATAAAACAAGAACAAGTTACTACAACTACCACTCTGGCCAGAAGAATGGAAGGAGCAGGCAACGACGAAGGAAAGGTGGTGGTCATCGTGGTGACCAACCACGACAAGCTGGGCAACACCGGCAAGCAAACAGGATGGTACTTGCCTGAGGTCGCTCACCCCCACAAAGTCTTTGTGGACAATGGCTACCAAGTGGTCTTTGTGAGGTTTCTTCTTCTTCTTCTTCTTCTTCTTTTTCTTCTTTTTCTTCTTCTTCTTCTTCTTCTTCCATTTTTTAAATTTTTTCTCATGAGAAAGACTGAAAAACCAAACCAAACGTTAAAAAACTTAAAAAAGTCCAAAAGGAGGAAAGGCACCAGTGGATGAGGGCAGCGTGACGGCCTTCAAGGACGACCCCGTCTCCACCGACTTCCTGAAGAACGACAAAGTGACAGCAGAGCTGCAAAACACTAAAAGCCCCTCTCAGATAGACCCCAGCAAGGTTCAAGCCATCTTTTATGCGGGCGGCCATGGCCCTATGTATGTGCGCCCACTCGCTGTTTGTCGTTCAGTGCGTGTGGTGTATCGTGACTGGCTCTATCATCTAGAATAGGTCCTAGATGATAGAGCCTATGATATAGGTTTGATCTGCCAGAGGACGAACAAGTTGCCAAACTGGCCACTGCCATCTACGAAAACGGAGGTGTTGTTGGTCAGTACCTTCTCTTCTTTCTTGCTATTTATTCTCTCAAAAGAAAGAAGGTGGGCACCTTCAACTGACCCTTTTTTTTTCCTCTCTCTTGTGTGTGTCTTTTTAAAACAACAACAACAGGAGCGGTGTGTCACGGACCAGTGGGATTGGTGCCGGTCAAGCTATCCTCAGGAGAGTACTTGCTGAAGGACAAGGTGGTCACCAGCTTTACCAACTCGGAAGAGGCGGCGGTGAACCTCACCGAGGCCATGCCCTTCCTTCTTGAGGACAAGCTCAAGGAAAGAGGAGCCACCTTCCGTTGCACCGAAAACTGGGGTCGTCACGTCGAAGTATCTGGTTTGTCTACCTTCACTCGCTTATCGTTCTCGTTCCCCTGTTCTCGTTCCCTCGGTCTTCCGTCTCTAAGCACTACTCTCCGACATGAACATATAGATCGCGTGGTGACCGGTCAGAACCCAGCCTCAGCAACAGCAACAGCAGAGGCCATTGTGTCTCTCTTGAAGAAGTAACCCTTTGTTTTATGCCGTAAGCACTATGAGGCCACTGAACAGCTATTAGTTTCGAAGCAAGCACCTTTATTACTTACTTACAAAACAATAAAGAAAGAAAGAAACAAACGCAAGGTTCTCTCTGTTGCACGAGAATGGTCAAGACGTTGCTGGTGGTGGAGTGCTCTGCGCACTTGAACTGGTATAACGTATTTGAGGGCGCTGTGTTGCATCACCATCGCGGCGAGGAAGCAGAGCACGATGTGGAAGGAGAAGAAATTAGAGTTGAACAGGCCGAATGGGATGACCTCACGTATGTCTTTTCCCTTCTTCTGGTTGTTGTTCGACTTGTTGGGCTTTTTCTTGGTGCTCCTTTATGTTCTTGTAAACGAGTTTCCTTCTTCTCGTACGTAGAGTTGTGTCCTATGACGACTCTGGCGTGATAGTGACGATGAGAAGGGCCAAAAAGCCGTTGGAAGGGACCACTCAGGAGACTGAAAGAACGGTGAAGGTAGACTTTGTGTTGCTGCGAAGGTGCACAGAAAACTTTTCACCTTTCAAGTTTTTCCGTTCTTGTTCTCATAGTTGCTTTCTTTCTCTATTATTACAGCGTTACTCGCGGCATTAAAGTCCGTTATCTTTCTTCCTTTCTTTCTCCCTTCTCTGTTCTCTCAAACTGATGCTTCTGTTTTCTTGACTTTCGAAGGGACAAGACAGCAGAACAAAGCTCTTCACTTTGATGCATGGGAACGTACCAAGCGTTAACTCGTTGGAGAGCGCATACTTTTGTCTGGAACGACCCTTGGTGTTTGGCCAACTGAAAGCCATTCAAAAGAAGTTGGGCAAGGAGGAGTTTCCATTGATCCCGCAGACGTTGTATTCCAGTCACAGAGACATGATTATTGCTCCTGACTGTCCTTTGGTTGGCAAAGTAGGGCATGCCCACGCTGGTAGACTTCTTTTTCTTCTCTGTTGTCGTTTCTCCATCTCTTTATCTCTCTCATTCTTAACATTACACAAAAGGATATGGAAAGATGAGAGTCAAAGATATGGGAGAGTTTCAAGACTTCCGTTCCTTATGTGCCTTGCATGGCGACTATGTCTCTGTCGAGGTATACGCGACCTCACTTTCTTCCTGTTCTTTTTTGACAATGGTTGCTGCAGCCATTTATAGATTGGGATTGGGATGGACGGGTTCAAAAGATAGGACCACATTACAGAGTCTTTCGTCGCACTTCGCCAAACTGGAAAGGGAATGTTGGCAACATGAGCGTCATCGAGGACATGGAACTCACTCCCCGTTACAAGCAATGGATCGACGAATGCGCTCAGCTCTTTGGAGGTCTTGATATTTGTGCGTTGTACGAATCCTCCTTCTGTCGCTTTCTCTTTTTTTTTTTTCTCTCTTTCTAAAGGCACGTTGTTGAAATAGGGACTTTTTGCACAGCGAAAAAGACGACCAAGAGTACATATTGGAGCTGAACGATACTGCTATTGGTCTTGTGCACAAGCACGAAGAAGAAGACATGGCATATATTAGAGACATCGGTACCGATCTGCGTCTTATCCTTAAGAGAAAGCGAGAAGTTTTGACTGTTCTTTTTCTACAGTGCTGCTCCGAATGAGCCAGACTTTTCCCCCAAAGAAGAAAGCTAACGACAAGCCACAACAAACAACGCCACAGAAGAAGGATAAGAAAAAGAGGGGCGGGAAGACGCAACAGGAAAAAGAAACAGAAACAACCAAGAAGGAGGAACAGAAGGAAAGGAAGCAGAAGGAGAAGGAGAAAGAGGAGTCAGAGCCGATCGACAAAGATTGTAACACGAAGCAACTGGAAGAAGAGTTGGAGCTGCTCAAGATAGAGCTGGCCCGACTGAAACAACAACTAACAGGCAAAGATCAACCGGCATCCAAAAAGAACGCTAAAAAACAAAAGAAAAACGGCAAAAAGTGAGGCACAACATCACCTGCAACGTGCAAACAATGTTGTACTCCATTTTCTTTCATCTCCACTTATGCTCTTTTGTCTACATAGGCTTTATGCAGCCGCCCATTCGATCGGCGAAGGCTGTAGGAAAACTTCCTGTGAAGAGTCATCACTTCCACTTTCAGCACAGAATGCAAACAAAAAGAGTCTGGATTACATACGTTCTGCGGGTGCCGTCAACGAGGCAAGGCGAGAGACCCTCTCGGTGAGTTCCGATAGTTTTTCGCGAAACTCTGCACAAAAGTTGTGGGTGAGAAGAAGTAGAGCGTCAACTTTAACAAGGAGCAAGGTGCGAACCATGTTCTTGCAGCCTTTCAGCGAGGGTGTTGAGAAGAGCATGCAACTTTACTTGTTGCTGCATTAAGGAGGATAGTAGGGCTGTAGCCGCGCTGCGCAAGTGCTCGTCCAACTCTGCCCGTATTTTCTGCTCTAACCTAGTCCTCTGGACTATCTCCTCTACCTCCTGGATCATTTGCTTTACTTCCTTGATTTTTTGCTCTACTTCCGTCTTACTGGCCTGGCTATCCATGCGTCGATGCGGCGGAGGAGAAGGAGGAGGAGGGGAACAAGAACAAGCACCAACAACAAGTTTAGTCCAGATATCCGACCAATCACCGGTAATAAGAGAGAAGACGGAGCTATGCTGCCGACACGCATACATAACATTCCAACAAGACGGCTGTGCAAGCGGAATGCTGGGCACCCTTTGGTCCAGCCGTTGCAAAGCCACGAATGTAAGAAGGTAATTCAGTGTTTATTAAGCTCCTCCACTCCAGTGTTTTGCACGCAGAAAGACACGTTTTGTTTTTCTCTTATTTTTCCTGCTCAACCAAAAAACAACAACAAGAATGGTTTTATCCGGAGAGATAAGCCTCCTCTTCCACAGTACTCTGTCTGCCGAGATACTTGTTTCGTTCAGGAAAACGTCCAAACAGCTGGGTCACTTTTTCATGCCTTTGTTTTTTTTAACACAAGAACTGAGGAGAGAAAGATAGGTGGGTTGTTTGTACCTTTGGGCAATCCCTACAAAACGTTGGAGGATGCTGCATTGGCCTGGATAGCGCTGTTTGGCCTCCCTCAAGAGATCTTCATATGCTGCCACTGACTGTTGTTGCAACTCTAAGTCTTCAGCATGTCTGAGTTTGTTCGTTTGTTAATTCTATTGCGAGAGAGAGAGAGAGAGAGAGAGAGAGAGAGAGAGAGAGTACAGCAATGGCATGTAAAGCATGGCCCTTGCCACAGGTTTAAGCTCTTTTGAATAAGTTAGGCCTCCAAAAAAACAAATATAACAAACGTAACTGTTCGCTACCATCCTTACCTTTATCTAACCCTGTTTTGATACAATGCAAGCAAATAGAAAGGGCTCTAGCATCACCCGACCATGCTTTGGCTGTACCCCTGTATATGTTTCTTGTAAACTGGTCCTAGTAGTTCCAAGGGAATGATGAGGTAAAAAATACAATCGTTAGAAAGGAAAGAGATATGTACCAGTAATATTATCAATGCTAATGACTCGTGAGCTTGTTTTGTTGGGTAGGGAATAATAAAGCTATTAGATAGAAGGTGGAGGAGGAGGAAGGAGAGAAAGAAGAAGGAGAAGAAGAACAAGAACAAGAAGAAGAAGAAGAAGCACAAGACCAACAACAACAACAAGAACGAGAAGAAGAAGAAGAAGAAGAAGAACAAGAACAAGAAGAACAAGAAGAACAAGAAGAAGAAAAAGAAGAACAACAACAACAACAACAACAACAGCAACATAAGACAACATAAGACAACAACAACAAGATATTGAAGAAAACAAGAAAACAAAAAAACGCCAACAACAAGGTTGGCAATGAAGAAGCGGAACAGTACCTGTGTTCTTCCAAGCATCAAGGTCACCGGCGATGGCTCTTTCAATAGAAGGTCCAAACTTTTGGCTGATAAAAAGAAAAGTTAGGTTGTTGCGCTGGTGGCGATTGCCAAGAGTATACTATAGTACCGTAGATAGTCATCAACCTGCTTCGTCAGTTCCTCTTTAGCGAACCACCGTTCCCTCCAAAGGTCATCATAGTGAGCTAGCGCCATTAGACACAAACAACGGTTAGGCCAGCGTAAAAGCTAAGACGGTAGGGGAACCAAACTGGTTGGATTGGGAGGGTCTCTCTTTGCCCAGTACTGAGCTCCAAACCAGTAGGTCAATACGTCCCCAGCAATCGAGCCGTCGTCTTTGTCTCCTTCGCCATTCATGTTCCCTTTTGTTTCAGTTCTCTTTTTTTCTTGCCAGCTCTCTCCTTCTCTCCTCGGTTGGTTTCCATGAAGGAAGGGGCATTCACGTAAACGCAGGAAGCAGACCTTCCCTGTCCATGCTGCATTGTTGCCATTCTTTGCATTCTATCATGCTGACGTGCGCAAAAGTGAATATCATGTCGTCTTGAGGGAAAGGAAATAGCTTTCATGAATTGTTGCCATTCTTTTCATTCTATCAGGCTGACGTGCGCAGACAGGTTTTCATGTCGTCTCGTCCAACAAAAAAAAGAAGGCTACTGCGAGAGGGTTGGAAAACACGCACGAAAGATGACCGGCACAGAGAGCACGCCTGTTTGGGTAGCGGATGAGGAGGTCGAAAAGTGTAGCAGCTGCAAAGCTGTTTTCTCCTTGCTGAAACGCAGACATCACTGCAGAAAGTGTGGGTCAGTTGTTTCTTCTTTCTTTTGTTTTTGTTTTTTTCAAACCCTCTCTCTCGAACACATCTGTTGTTGTTTGTTCTGTTAACTCACGTTCGTTTGGAACGCAAACGACAGCTTGATTTTCTGTGCCGATTGCAGTTCCAACAAGTTACAGCTGCCCAAGTATGGCTACGGCAATCCCGTTCGCGTGTGCGATAACTGCTACCAAGACCAAACCCAAGTGGTTATAGGCGGTTGAGTTGCTTTAAAAAAAAAGGAAGGACGACGCCTTCAGCAACCGGTGAGAACACATAAATGTATTTCGTAGATCACGAAAAACGTACTAGCGAAGATGGATGTACATGACGATGCGACAAACGCCAACACCTTCTACTTCTTCTCTGTTGCCCCTTTATTTCTTATTTATTATTTTTTATGTTGTTACATTCTTCATCATTTTTTTTTGTTTTTTTAATCTAAAACTTTTTCTTTTTTGCTTTTTGCTTTTTGCTTCTGTGTTGATGCCACAACCATGCTTCACGTTGCTCCCTTGATTGCTTTACTCTTCCACCAGGGCGTTGAAGACATTGATCAACCAGGCAGCCACCCTTTGTGCCGACAGCTCGGGGTGCTTGTCCATAGCTCTTTGCAGTTTATCGCACACGCCGTGCTCCCTTATCAGCGGCTTCCAATGTTCTTTTGTTTTTTGTTACGTCAGCAAACCACAAGAGAGAGCAGAGGGCAGAGAGAGACAGAGAGAGGTGGAACAAGAAAGAAATGAAAATAAGATAGAAAGATAGCAAGTACCACTAGGAGAGGGAACGTGAAAGAGATTTCTAATAGTCTCACAAGCCTTCTCTTGCACAGCCGCGTGGTTGATGTGGTTGTCCATGGCTTGCAGTACAAGCAAGCCGCCTCCTTTGGCGAGAACCTCCTCCGCCACTTTAGGGCTCTCGTAAGCCAAGTTCTTTAGAGCGGCACAGCCGTCCCGTTGCACCAATGCGTGCTCTGGATGTCTTTTCATTCCAGCCAGCACTAGGTCCAGTGCCCCTTCCGCAAGAAGAGGTTTCCTATCTGTTGATATTTGTATTGGGTGAGAAATAGAGGGAAAGCGAAAGAAATGGGAATAGAGGAGAAATGAGGGGACAGAACGAGAAAACCTGGGAGGATGAGACATACAATTAATACAGAGGTTACGAACAGCAGCAGCTCCTTGGTGCTGCACGAGAGGGTTATCAAGATGGTTTCGCAATGCGTTGATGACCAATGGAATGCCACCATTTGTGAATACGGCACGCTCATTGGCACCTATGTTTTGCTTCTTTAGGCCTCACTCTAGGGAGAACAGAAACGAGAGAGAGAGAGAGAGAGAGAGAGAGAGAGAAAGAGAAAGAAGGAACAAACTATTGTAGCTAAGGTTACAAAGGGAACAACATCCGTTGGCTTGTACGCCCACATGATTTGGGTATTTCTTCATTGCCTGTATCACCAAGTTGATGCCGTCTTTTTCAGAAATGAGCATCTCATTATCATCTATTTAAAGGGAAAAAACACGTAAGCTTAGCAAGAGAGCAGAGAAGAAAAGAGAAAGAAAGAAGACATGGGGGGAGAACGAGAAGAAAAAACGAGAGAAAACAAGACATAAAACACGAGAAAATAAGAGAAATAGAAGAGAGCTAGAGAGAGAAGCAAACGTTCAAACCATCACGAGCCAAGATCATAATGCCACCAAGAATGACAGCCAGCGCCTCAGCATCACGGTGCTTCTTGCCAAACTCCAGCACAGGGTAGACAAACTCCGTCCCATAGAACATGTAGCAGTAAGGGTCAAACAGGGTTTTGTCGAGATAGGCCGTGGCAAAGAGGTTGAGCTCTCGAAGGTAGACATCCGAGTGGCATTTGTAGGAGGAGAGCAGAGAGCGACGCTGCTCCTCTGCTCCTAGTTGTAGATATTCTTTTGCCTCCTCCTGTGTGGCCTCACACACCACCCTATCTTTTAAGCAGGGACAGAAACAGAAAGCGACCGTGAGAACAAAAAGGAGGAGCAGGCGGGGAGAAAGAAACGAAAAAGCAAGCAGCCGAAAAATCATTCGAATCAAATCAAAGACGGCGTACTGTGTCGAAGCGAAAACTCTCGCCAACATTTGCAAACAAGTCCCAAACGAAATCTTTCATCCCGCTCCAGAAAACTGATGACCATGTCCCACACCTCGTTGGGCAGGAAAACCGCCGCGCTGTTCTCAACCCCCGGGGTGTCCTGCTTCGCCTCGTCTCCCTCCATCCTTTACGATAAATCCTTATCTTTTGTTTGTCCGTTTCGTTGTCCGCAAAAAATATCAAGTCCTGGATTGTCGACAAAAACATGCCATTTTGATTTATGATTGGTGTTCTGAAGGACGATCGATCAATCTTGATAGTCGACACAAACATGCCGTTCTGATTAATGACTGGTGGTTTGAAAGTTTGCAGCAAAAAAGATGGAAAAGAAAGAAAAAGACCTGCTGACGCTCATCGCGGAGCGACACAGCAAGCGCAACTACTTTGCCGACAAAGAGGTGCCGGCGAAGCTCATCCAGGACGTGCTGTTGGCCGCAAGGAACGCCCCCTCCTCGCGAAACGGCCAACCATGGAAGGTGGAGGTGGTAACGGGCGCCTCCCGTGAGGCCCTCTCCGCAAAGTTGTGCGAAGACTTTGACAACGGCATTCCTGAGTGCCTTGAATACAAGAACAGGCCAGACGAACCTGACCAAGACACCGCAGCAAGGATGTTTGGTGCGGTGTTTGTTTTTGGCTCGTTGTTTTTTTTCGTCACAAAACACTTACCTTTGGCACTGCAAAAGAATACGGCAAAGAGTTTTATGCAATGTACAATATCGAAAGGACGGATGAGGCAGGGCGCTTGCGGCAGAGACGCTTGAACTTACAGTTTTTTGGTGCCCCGGTGGAGCTCATCTTCCACCTGCCTGCCAATGCGGTCGCCGGCAGTTTTCTGGAGATTGGGTGCTTCCTTCAGAACGTCCTTGGCTTCCACTCCTTAGGCCTCGGTACTATCTCTCCTCATTTTTGGAGTCCCAATGGCCTTGTCTAACATGCCCTTGCTCTCTCTCCCTCTCTCTCTCTCTCTCTCTCTCTCTCTCTCTCTCTGTATTTTCTCTGCTTCTCTCGTACTCTCGTACTCTTCTCTGCTTCTCTCGTTCTCTCTCTCCTTCTTGTGTCATAAGGTGCTTGCCCGCAGGTAAGCGTGGCCTCACGCCCCAAAGTGGTGAAGGAGCACTGCGGGTTGGGGGAGGATCGCCTCATCGTCTGCGGAATGGCGGTCGGCTGGCCGGACATGTCCGACCCCATCAACACCTTTGCGCCCAGGCGCTGCGAGCTCGAAGAGTTTGCCACCTTCCACAGCTAGCTTTGGCTGCGACTGGCTTGTTCCCTTCTTGTTGTGCAGAGAGAAATAAAAACGAATCGCTTCTCTCTCTCTCTCTCTCTCTCTCTCTCTCTCTCTCTCTCTTTTTCCTCTTCCTGGAAAACGAAAAAGAAGAAGAAGAAGAAGAAGAAGAAGAAGAAGAAGAAGAAGAAGAAGAAGAACAAGAACAAGAACAAGAAGAAAGCAAGATGAGGGCAGGCATCAAGGTCCTTCGCCTCCACAAAGTGCCGATCCTCCGGCAGCTCCACCTGGAGGAGGCCATCATGAAGCACGACCTGCACAACACCTGGCTCATCCTGAACAGCGGCTCCCCTCCGGCCGTGGTCATGAGCATGTACGCTCGCGCCGAGTCCCTGGTGGAGGTGGCCAACGTGCGAAGGGACAACGTCAAGGTCATCCGGCGCTACTCTGGCGGCGGCACCGTGTTCATCGATGAGGACACCGTCTTTGCCTCTTTGATAGGCGGCACCAGCTTCCTCGAGCCCTTCAACGTATGCGCTACCCTTTTTTCTTTTGTCATCTAGAAACATCTCTCTCTCTCTCTCTCTCTCTCTCTCTGCTCAGTCATCTTTCCCTCATCGAGTGTCATCTTTGGTTGCTCACTCTCAACTCGTGTTCTCTTTGGACCCACACATGCGCACACACTCACGAACAAAGGTTCCATTGTTTCCTCGTGAGATCATGAAATGGACGGAAGGTCTCTACAGCAGAGCTCTCGGGGAGTTCTCCCATGAGTTCGCCTTGCGCGAGAACGACTACGTTTTTGGAGAAAAGAAGTTTGGCGGCACCGCCCAACGCATCGGCAAAGATCGGTTCGTGCTCTCCTGCCCTTCTTCTTTTCGTTCTTGCTTGCCTCCTCTTTGCAGCTGCTCGCCTCCCAGTCTTACCTGCACTTCTCCCTTTCCGACAAGATCAGTTTTGTGCAGCACACGTCCTTCCTCTGGGACTTTGATGAGCACAAGATGAAGACCTACCTGTTGAACCCTGAGAAACAACCGGTCTACCGGCAGTACCGCGGCCATGACGAGTTCCTGTGTCGCCTGAAGGACAGGCTGCCCTCCAGAGAGGACTTTCAGGAGCGAGTGGTGGCGGCCATGCACTGGATGGCAGAGCAACGGCGAGAGCACAGGATGAGGATGCAGCAGCAGCAGCAAGGAAACAGCGGCCATGCTCAGCAACGACAGGAAGAAGCAGAGGACCACCGCGTGGAAGAGGTGGACTTGCCTCATGCCGAAGAGTTTCTTAGCAAAGCGAGTCTCTCCGTTACGTCTAAGGAAGCGTTTGTGTGAAAAAGGTTGTCCATCTGTCTACATCTATTTATTCAATGCTCTTTTTTTTTTCCCTCAACAGTTAGCTTTCACTGTTTTACTCCTGTTGCTTCTCTTCCTTTCTTCGTGCCTGCTTCTCTCTTTTTATCAGGATGGAGCAGGGAAGCCGGCTCTCTGAAGCGTTCTCTCCACTGGAAGATGTCCGAAGCCGAACGCGGAAAAAGGCCTTGCAAACCAAGGCAGGGGCTCGGTTGTGAAGGACGTTCACCTCCTCTAACGTGCAAGTAACGCTTCCTTCCGCCATCGTCACACCTCCTCACCATAGTGTTAATAGAAAAGTCTCGTGTGTTTTCTCAGTCGGAGCGCGTGCCAGAGTGCACCGACGAAGATGAAGCTGAGGACGAAGAACGCGATTTCCCTTTCCGCTGCCTTGGTGTCATCGTCATCTCTCCTCCCAAAGCAACCGAGAGCTGCTCTGATCTAACGACGCTTGTCGTGGGTTGATTGGGCCGATGAGGAACAACGGTCTTTGCTACCTGCAACGAGCTGCCGACGCGCTTGAAGCGGCCTCCTTCGTCCTCTTCGAGGTACCCCAAAACAGAGAGAGACTTTAGGTGGCCCTCCGCCCCGAGCACGATCTTCTTGGAGGGCAGCTGAGCCTTTTTCTTGCTCTCGTCTTTGGAGGACTTTCTCTTCTTTTCTTTCTCCTTCTTTTCTTTTTCCTTCTCTTCCAGTTTGACTGCAACGACAACGCAGCTTTAGTTCAAAAGAAGGAGGAGGAGGCAGAAGAAGAAACAAAAAGCGGAAGGAAGGGGAAGAGCGAGTGCTCGTCCATCATGAGGGTGGTTACCTTTAATCTTTTTGGAGAAAGTTTCCCAGGGGTTTTCCTTCTCCGAGCTGTCTTGGTTCATGCGATGAAAGACAAGGAAGCACATGGCAAAGACCGCCGCATAAAATACAAAGGTTAGTAACTCCATTCTCTTCTTTCTTTTCTTTTGCTTTGTGGTAAATAACAAGAATTTCTTGGCGACTCGTTATAGGTCGACGCTTATGCTCTCGTCAAAAAAAGGTATAGCTCGCGATGCCTTTTCGTTGGAAAGAAAGCCTTTTGTTCGCTCCTGTTCTCATTTTTTAATTTGTATAGTATAGGGTGCAACAAGAAGAGGAAGGGCGAGTCAACGGAAGAAGAAAAAAAAAAAAAAGGGCGAGCCTTGTGCACCAACCGTTATAGGCGTTTCGGTTAAGCGGGGGGAAAACGAAAATGAGCGAGAACAGCGGCCAGTTGGTTCAAGATCTGAGCTCCGACGGAACTTATGCTCAGGACATTGCCCTTCGAGTCATAGTCAACGCTGCGGCCGAAGGCTAGTACTTGCAACCGGAGAAATAGTATCAATGGCAAATCTAACCGAAAAGCGTTGTTCTCTTCAGGAGGAAGGAGCCATTGGAAAAGTCAACTCGTACAATGCGGTGTTATTCCAGCGTTGAGCAGGTTGATAGACAGAAACTACAGCGATGTTCAACAGATGTTGGCTTGTTGGGCTCTCTCCAATTTATGTTATCAAAATGGTAAAACGCTCCTTGATTCGTAGCTCTTCTCCGTACAGTTTTCGTTTGTAGCTCTGACCCATTTTGAACACAAACAGAGGACGTGCAAAACGCGATGTGCAAAGATAATATGGCGCTGAAGGTTATGAAGAGGCTACTAGATGAAACAGCCAACGAAGATGTTATTGAAAAGGTTCTGTGGGCGCTTCAAAATACAGCAAAAACAACTGAAAATAGGTTCGTTTCTATCTCGTCTCAAGTTGGCTATTTGCCTTTCTCGCCGAACTCGTTGCTCACCTTCTTGGAAAAATCAGGAAAGCGATCGCCGAAAGTGGCATTATTTCTTCTCTGGCGAAACTGTTTGAGTTACGTGTTTCAACTTCATCTTATGATTCCTCGTTTCGCGAAGTGGATACTTGTAATCTTCGGTTTAGCCCTCGTATAGTTACCCAAGCTGCGTCTGCTCTAGCCAATATTCTACGTGAAGGTATCTCCTTGTACTCTCCTCTCTTTCTTTTCTTCAGAATTCTTATTCTGAAAAACAAAATATTTAGGAAGCGTGGCAGAAGCCTTTTGTGAAGCTGACAGCGTTCTTAAAAACTTAATGTCGTTATTAGAATGCGATAACGACAAGATAAAAAGAAGTGTTGGAAATATTCTACTCGTTATGACGGCCAGAAGCGGTGCGATCATTCTTTCTCTTTTCAGCTGAAGATGTTTGTATCTGCTGAGATGTACCAAAACATTGTAGGAAAGATATTGCGGAAAGTTAGCGGAAGCGACTTTATTAAACGACTTCATAAAACACTTCATTCCTCTCAAACCCAACAAACCCAACGAACTATCATTCAACTTCTTTGTAACCTGACACTCGATGGTACAAATTTATGCATCTCCGTATGACGCTTTGTTCTTATGCATCTTCTTGTAGATTCCTGCTTTCCATTGCTTCTCAATGAACGAATTGTTGTAAGTTTGGTCGATCTGCTTTTTGACTACGAAGAACAAAGCATGCATAGCGAACTTGTGGCATGTCTTTTGAATGTATCTCTTTCGGGTAAGAGGTTCTTCCTCTTCTTTTATCTGCGATTTTCTTTCATACGACTTACATTGTATTAAAACACAAATCCAGAGGACTTGCGAACAGAGATAAGACGCTCAGGTGGCATAGCCAGGTTGTTGGCTCTTGTAAGGGAAGCGTCTTTTCCACCGCTCACACAGAGAGACCAAGCCTTTCTGCATGACCTCTTCTCCTTGCTTGTCAATCTTTCTGTCGACGGTATAACCCCATTTGTTTTTTTGTCTTCCTACTACTAGAAGAAAAATAAGGCCTGACGTTAACAAAACAGCTAAAAGTCGCAGTGTTTTAAACAGCCATGGAGCTCCATCGTTATTCGAAAGCATTGCGAAGCAAATAGAAGAGAGAGAACTCTATAAAGACCTCCATAACTCTGCCCAAAAGCTTCTTCATAACTTGGAATTACCAGGTTTGGCTTTAACTACCTTTTCACTTTTACTCTTTGATGCTTATTGTATTTTGTACACTCTAGACGACACAAGTGAAATATGGACGCATCTAACCAACTCACAAGAACGTTCCAAACTTCAGCAACAGCAACAGCAGATACAATCACAACAAACATCCAACAACTACAGTAACATTGATAGCATTATCGTTCAACAGCTACAGGTCACAAATAACAATAGTAACAATAGTGGTAGCAGAGAACGCTCCAACACACCATATAGCGAAGCAATCATCGCTGCAGTTAAACAAGAAGCAGAAGAGGATCGCATGTTCGTAAGAAGACAGCAAGTGGTACATGAGATACTTTACTCGGAGAAAGAGTACGTGCGAAACCTTAAAGTAATCATAGACCTATACTTGGACGTATTGGAAAGCCAACATGAAGGGGGAGAGGAGATGTTGATAACCCCGAAGCAAGTGAAGCAGATATTTTCTTGTGTTCGTATCATTTACCAGCTAAATGAGAAGTTCTATAATGATTTAAAGAAAGAAGTAGAAGGCGGCAATGCAAGAGATTCTCTAGGCCAACTCTTTATAGAACTGGTACCTTTTCTCTCCCTCTTTCTCTCTGTGCTATCTTCTCTTTTCGACTGAGCTTTAGCAACCATATAATCAAAGGCATCATACTTGAAAATGTATAGTACTTATGTTAATAACTACGATGAAGCGATTAGGATATTAATGGAGCTCCGAATGAACAACCCCGAGTGGAAGAATTTCACGGCAAAGCAACGAGCGCTGCCCGAATCTCGCAATCTTAGTCTTGAAGACTATCTCATCCAGCCAGTTCAACGGGTGCCCCGTTATCGCCTGTTACTTCAAGAAGTCGTCAAACACAGTCCTCAGGTTTGCTTTTCTTTTGCAATTACAAGACGTGAGGAAACTTACACAACAATGTTTTGGCAGCATGGTAAAGATTACGAAAACCTTTGCAAAGCTTTGGAAGAGATGGAAAAGCTGGCAAATTTCCTTAATGAGGCCAAACATAGTGCTGAGAATCTGGCTCAAATGTTTACATTACAAGCGGTCATACAAAACTACCCAAGAGCCCACGTATGTTAACCTTTGCATAACTCTTATCTTCTTCGTCACCCAAAAGCTAAGAAGTGCATTAACATCTAACAATTAATGTTGAATGAACGGGGATAGACATTGGTACAACCTGGCCGCAAGCTGTTGAAGCAAGGCATTATATTGGTGCTGCAGGAGAATAAGAAGCGTTCCGTTTACCGATATCTATTCTTGTTTACAGACTTCTTGATGATAACCAAACAACAAAAGGATACCTATAACTTCAAAGAGGAATTCCTGTTCAGCCACACTCATCTCGTTCACCTTCCGGACACTCTCGGTAACCACCATGCTTCTTCTGTTTTCTTCCTTCTTTTGAACTCACTTCTCCATTTGGTGCCTTATCTTTCAAAGCATTACGCTTTGCTTTCAAACTGATAGATTATGACAACGAGAAGAAGCAATGCACATTCTACGCCTCCTCCGAAGATAGCAAGCGCAAATGGATGACTGCAGTAGACAGCTGCATCAAGACCGAAAGCCAACGCGTTGCTTTGTCCGATCACGGCAGCAGCGGCAAGTTCAAGCTTACTGCTGGGACTATCATCCTGCAAGCCACACTTGGCCCAGGCAAGTTGGAGGACCTGGCAAAAGAATCTAACTTGCTGCTACCTTCTCCTTGTTCTTCTCCTGAAGTGTCCACTTCGAGGCAGCACAAATCGCGTTCTTCTCTATTCAACTCGCTTCTTGGAAGCAACAGCAAACTTCCACCAGTTACCCTCGCTGAAGAGGAACAACAACCAAATAGTAACGATAAAAGCAACAAGCACAAACGCAACAACAGTAACAATACAGACAATAATAACAACATTAACGACAGCAGCAACCACAGTAACAGCAACAGACGTGCGGTGGAGCTTCTGGTTGATCATAGCCACATTGAAGAGACTAACACACCAAAACGGCTAAGAAGGTTGACCGGGAAGACGACATTACAACCCATTACTTCAGGCACCAGAATCTCCAGAAAGGTAAAGTCGAGCGACAGAAGTATACCGCAATCCGTTTCTGACATCGTTCGTCCTCTGGATCATGACTCTCCCTCACTCTCTTCTTCATCTTCGGATTCTTCTCTATCCGGTTCTTCTGCAATTTCTTCCATTGCACCTGATTTATCTGTGACTTCTTCTGGTCCTGCTTATACCTTTCTATCCGGCTCTGCTGGTGCTTCCGTTGCCCCTGCTCCTTCTTCCGCTTCTTCTTCTTCTCTTTCTTCTTCTTCTTCTTCTTCTTCTTCTTCGTTGGCTTCTTCTACAAAAGCAAAATCAAAGAGGAAGGTATCCTCACGTTCTCACATTGTGCGACCGCAAGTCCACAATAATAATCTCCGTTCTTCTTCATCACCGTCGTCTTCTTCTTCTTCTTCGTCGGCCTCTTCCCTCTCCTTTGCCCCAACACATACTAAGCCAGCTGCATCCATAGCTAAACCCACGCGAAAGCATAGCAGTCATTCCTCATCTTCCTCCACATCATCCACCGGTTCGCTTTCTGTAACAAAATCAACGCATAAAACGAGCAAATCATCTTCTTCAAAGTCTTTTGTGTCTGCTTCATCTTCCTCTTCGTCTTTAACCCCTTCCTCTCCTTCATCGCCTTCTTCCTCCGAGAAGAGAAAACACCGAAGCAGCAAAAGTCATATCCATCGCGAGAGAAGTGCGTCTACTGACTGCACGCTTTCCTCCTCTAGTAGCTCCAAAAAGAAGCAAGAGAGCAATCACAGCAAATCCAGTCCTCTACGTGCAACTAGCTCAAAGCAGAAACAAATGCATTAGAATGATTTTTCATAAAGGAATTTGCCAATAACAAAAACAAGAGAGAGAGAGAGAGAGAGAGAGAGGAGATCAAGGCTCAAGGGGAATGGCGTCTTCTGGTTTGAACCATTTAGCACAGTCCCAATAATGAGGCACATTGTGGTCCTTGAGCCACTTTCTTGCCAACTTCTCTGTCAAAAACAGCTCCACTCGAAAGTTGCGAAAAGCCGGCTTGAGCACGGCTCCCTCCCACATCAGGTAACACTCGTTCCTCTCCTTCTTCTCCGTCTCTTCATTCCCCTTCTTTTCTTCATTCCCACCAACATCCATTCCTTCGGCTCCTCCCTCGGCCCCTTCTACTCCTTCTTCTCCTTCAGTAGGTTCATCTTCCACAAAAGTGTTCCAATCAATACGTCTTAACATGAGCTTCTTGTATCGACGAATGGCTTTGGGTCCGCCCTCTACCACCACCAAGTTGCAGTTGCGATAGATTACTGCGCAGCCGCTGAGATGGTTCTCCTGCGCGTTGATATCCACTTTGTAGCGATGCTTGTTGTCACTGAGGCTGTTGACCTTGAAGAGCGCTACATGACAGCAGAGTGAGGTGTCTTCCTGCATCTTCCTTCGCTTCTTCTCCTTGCGCTGTTCGGGGGTGAGCTTGCGCGCTTCGTTGCGCGCCTCGTGATTGCGCAGCCTCTTGGCCATCTCCTCTCTGACTTTACGCTCAACTTGCGTTGGGTCCTGGACGGCTTCTTGACCCATCACGCGCATCATATTTGAGATGCGAACGCGATTTTCTGGAGGCGCGGCTAATCCTAGTAGTACTTTCTCCTGTTGCTCGCGCAGACGTTCTGCTCTCGCGCGACGAACCATCTTCTTGCGCTCCGCTTTAGTCAGCATGAGAGGTCGTGGGCCGGGCGCTTCCGGTTCAGAGGGAGGAGGTAGAACGTAAGGGTGTTCTACTAGGTGTGTAACTCGCTTACCATTTATATTGCGTTCGATCTCTGTTGGTTGCCATACTACCGCTTTGTTCTCCTCTTCTTCCTCTTCGTCACCTTTTTCTTGTTTTACAGCAGGACGTTCGATGGCCATAGCATCTGAATACAACGAGGCAGCTCGTGTTTCGGTCTCTTTTTCTTTCTCCTTCTCCAATTCCTCCAATTTTTGTTCACCTGAAGTTTCTTTTTCTTTGTCCTTGTTGTCGGCAGCAGGAGAGGGTCCCATCGGAGGAGACAGTCCGTACTGCCGCTTATCTATGAGAAGAGGAGCGTCCCAAGGTTCCACCGTAGGTACCGGGACATCCTCCCTAATTAGCTCCTCTGCCTGTCGCAGCAACTCCAAGTCTATCTTTCCCAAGCCCTTTCTCCTCAACACTGCTGCCGCTGCCGCCGAGCTCCCTTCTCCTCCGGTTGCCGCTGTTACTTCACCAACGGCTTCTTGTAGCAGCTGTTGTTGTTGCTCAGCAGTAACCTGATCCTCCGCAGCAGCCGAGGCGGCAGCCAACGCTGCAGAGTTGGAGAGTATCTCCTTGGCGCGCTTGGTGCGCATGCGTTGAGCCTTCCGTATGTAGGTGCCCGCCTCCACAAAGTTAAAGTCCAGCTTGCGTGTGCGTTCCGCTTTAGGCAACTTCATTCGCGGATCGAAGAAGCGGTTCTTGTTGGGGTCAGTCTCCACGGCGGGTTTCTCTAGCTTGAAGACTTTCTCCCTCGCCACTCGCTTGTTGATCAAGGTGGTGGCCACCAGCCCCATCGGCCTCGAGATGGGCTTTCCCGTTTGTGGATCGATCTCACGGCCTTCTTCGTCCAACAAAAGCGGCGGCGGCAGTGTAAATGTCGCGGTCTTTCCTCCAACTGCCGCTGATGAAGAGGAAGGGGTAGCAGCAGTCGTGGTAGCAGTTCGTATGGGACCGAGTTTACTTTGCAAGGAACCTAACTTGCTTTGTATCTTGGCTTGCAGCTCGGCCATCTTACGTTCTCTCTCGCTGAGAGCGGCATTTCCTTTCCCTGTTGTGGTTGTGGTTGCTGCTGTTGCAGTCGAAGATGAAGTTGAACTGGGTGCGGTTGTTTGGATTTGCTCTTTTTGCCTTTGAAGAGCAGCTTTGGTGGCCGCTATGTTGGCCAACAAGGACGACACGTCTATAGCTGGTTTCTTTGTGGCTGCAGTTCCATCCTCATTCGCAGGCGTTGGTGGTGGTGTTTTGGTAGTAGCAGAAGAAGAAGCTTTCTCTTCGTCGCGGTGATGATGGTGACGGTGATACTGTCTTCTTTCACCATCCTCAGACGAACGAGAAGAAGAAGAAGACTTGTGATCTCGAGAGTGATGGCGGGAGGAAGAAGACGAGTGATGTTTGTGCGAAGAAGAGGGGTGCCTCCGACTGCTGTCTTTATCTCTTCCCTGGTCCTTGTCTCTGTCTTTGGAGCGTGAACGGGAGCGCACTCTCCTGTCTTGGTCATTATCCTTCTCCTCGTTGCGTTTCCTCTTTTTGTCCCTGCCACCACTTTCTCTCGATGAAGACATTATTCGTTTCGTGCTCCACCAACAAAAAACCTTTCGTTTGCCAGCCCCACGAAACCCCGCGCCCACGGAATCGAATCAATCCAACGAAGAGAGGAGCAACTCTCTGACTCCAAATCCTTTTCTTTTTTGTTTGGGATCAATAAATGTAGACATGAATAATCGCCGACAATTCTGCCCCATAATAGAAAATTGATTTAAACTTATTGTAGACAGATACGAGCTAGGACATGAGAGTGCACCTACAAAAAGAGATTTGAGGAGAGCGATAAAGAAGAGAAGAGAGAAGAGAGAGAGAGCGAGAGAGAGAGGGAGAGGGAGAGAGAGAGAGAGGAGGAGGAGGAGAATGACTATTCATTCATGGGCTCCAAATCCGCAGAGTTCCTCCAGCAGCACACAAGAGGTGTCCATCCCAGTTCACCATGCACATCGAGAAGGGACCCAAAGGCGGGTGGTCCTCCGGCCCAGCACCAGGCAGCACTTGTTGCATCTTCCATTTTCCTCCTCCGCGTTTGCTTTCTTCCGTTTTCTTCTGGAACCGAAGAATGGATCCTCTTCTTGGAAGAGACGCAAACACAGAGCCATTCCAACACAACAGAGCATCGATGCTGTCAGTCGATGGAGAAACAGAGATGGTAGCCAAGCAACTCAATCCACCACCGCTACCCACTCGCCACACTTTGATGAGGTTGTCTGCTGCTGAGGAGAGCAATACTTCAGAATACGAATTTTCTTCTTTCTCCCCTTTGACGCTCTCCAAACAAAAGATGGTTGCTTTGTGCTCTTTGCTCGTTGCCAGTAAAGAAATGTTTGAGGATGAAGAAGCTCCATTGGATCCGCTGCTTGAAGGCAGACCCCAACGTCGGATTTGTCCATCGGAATGACCGCTAAGAAGACTGTCGTTGCAAACTTGAAGACAAGTGATGGTACTTGCTTGCATAGATGGTTCTGTAAGCACTCCCTGCTTTGTACACTTCGTTTTCTGATGACGCTTTGAAGATGAAGAAGATCCTCCATTCATAGAAGAGGAAGACGAAGAAGAGGAGGAGGAAGAAGAAGAATTGGTCGATACTTTCTTGTTGCTGTCGTTGCTGTTCTGTTTATTTTGTTTGTTGTGGCTAAAGTTTTCGATAGCGTTCTTGATGTTACTTGCATGGGATGAGAACAGAATGGCTTTTTTCTTGCCGTCGCCCTTAAAGGCGTTTATCCGCTTCTCTCTGGCGGATGACATTCCGATCCCTCTTATACCTGCTTCATCTGCTTCTTTTTCTAAATCTTTCTCACTTGGTTGTGTTGAAGAGGAGGAAGAAGACGAAGAGGAAGCAGACGAAGACCTTGCTCGTTTCTGGTCTGTTTTCACGCTTTTCATTTGTTTGGTAGACTCTGAAGCTCCTTTGCTAAGGTGTTGATAGAAATTAAGGCTAGAGGTGGTGGGCGTGTCTTTCTTCATCTTGTGGCTGCGTTCCATTTGCATCTGTAACCTCGTGGTCTCGCTGAGTTCTGCCTTTCTCTCTTCTTTCTGCTTTTCTTTGACCTGTTGCTCTTGGCTACTGCTATCGGCATTAAGCAAAGCTTCTGCTCCTCGAGCTACATGCTCAAAGAAGATTCGAGTTCCTTCTCCTTCTTTTTCGCTATCATTACTCAGTCGTCTTTCTTTATCTTTGCTTCCTTTTTGATCTTCTTCCTGTGCTTTGCGTTCCTGACACCGAATGGCCTCCACCACTTCTTTCTTCTCCAATCCTTCCCCCTCTTCTTTCTCGTCCTCTAAAGGATGAATGCCATGCAAGCCAGCACACCATAACCGTCCCTTCCACTCCTGCAGCAACGCTCCACCATTATTGCTGTTGCTCCCACAGCTCAACCCGCTGAACGCAGTTCCCTCCAAGTAGATGCGGCTCAGCTGCAACCGTTGGGAGAAAACGTAGATGGCGCCATCGTTGGCCGCCGCATATAACTGTCCTTGCCAGGCCTTCAAGCAGACTACTCCTACAAAACGGTCGTTGGTGGCACGTTGTCGACCGTGACTTTCTTGCTGTCGTTGCTGTTGTTGCTGCTGATCCGATT
The DNA here is from genome assembly GCA_031835245.1 of Balamuthia mandrillaris. NCBI lineage: Eukaryota > Discosea > Longamoebia > Balamuthiidae > Balamuthia > Balamuthia mandrillaris. Next base: position 150,690 of record JAVKOQ010000047.1, on the reverse strand, counting down.
TTTTGGGGTATATGAAAAGCGTAGCGAGGGGTGAAAGGTGGTGGAGAGCAAAGGACTTCTTCTTGAGAAGCTGAATGGTTCCGTTGTTGAAACCCAGGCAAAGAGCATCAAGCTCGGGCCATACCGTCGCACACACAATCCTCGAGGCCGGCCCGCCGCCTCCGCCGCCGCCGTTTGTTGTTGCCGAGGATGTAACCTTGATCTCTGCTACTTGTTTGAGTCCTATTTTTTTTGGTCAAAAAAAAAAACCAAAATATAAAGAATCCTCTCCAAGAAGAACCCCAACAAACGAAGCTCACAAAAAAAAAAAAATAAAATAAAAATAATAAACCAACCATCGCGCGAACCAAGAAGAGGCGCAGCCTCTCGTCCAACGAATTCCATGGGTTCTTCACCTGCCCTGCCCCCCGCCTTCAATGAATGTTTTCAACTGCCCGCCCCGCCCCCCGACAATTGCTACGTTTTTTGTTTGAAACAACCAACCCAAACAACAACGGCTCCTCCTCCCACGCCGCAACGGAGGAGACCTTCCATAGAGGACTGAAAAGAAATGGCAAGGGAAAAAAGGGCTGCAAAACTGTCCTTGCGCTTTTCTGCTACTTTTAGCGGGGGAAAATTAGTGTCGACAAGGACCACCGCAAAACCAAACCATGGCGCGTTGGCCATAATAATTAGCAGATTTGCCAAAAAAATTATTGTAATTTTTACGTGACGACACGAAAGGCGAACCAAGGCGAAGATGGAAGGGTTGCCCGCGGAGGTAATGGAGAGGATCTTTAGCTACCTGGACGTGCGGAGCCTCTTGCGAGTATCTTGTTGTTGTTCTTGGACTCAGGTACTCGTTTTTGTTGTTTTTATTTTGTAAAAAATGTGGACGCTTGGTGTAACGCTATAAGCAATAGACATTCGCCATGGGGTTGCCTTCCCTTTGGAAAGCTTTCTATGCGGCAGAGTTCGATACAGAGGCACCACCGCCACAGGACGAGCGCGAGGTCAGATCATCCTGCATCGCTCACGTTCGAAGTCAGGCGCTCTCGCTCCGCCGACGATGGCACTCCCTCGCGTCTATCCTCCGACACAACACAGATCTACCTCGTCAAACCGAGGATGGAAAAGAGAACGAAGAAGAAGAAGAAGCGGCGAAAGAAGGCTGGCGCCTGATGAAAGAGAAGGCGGTGTTGGCTTCGACTCGGCCGCCGTTCATAAGAAAGAAGCAAGAGCTTTGGGAGAAGACTCCACATGAATTGAGACTATTGGTTCTGGGCTTGCGTCGCGCTGGCAAGTCATCGGTAAAATATTTCCGTGTTCTCTCTCTCGAAGCTTACCCTTTGTTCGTTGTGGTGTTCGTTTTGCTGTTTGTATATAAACATGCTACCCTTTTTTATCACGTTACAGATGTTTTGGCAGCTAGACCGTGACCGCACATGCACAATTCCCGGCGTAGGTCTGTACTCAGCATTTTGCCGTCTCTCTCTCTCTCTCTCTCTCTCTCTCTCTCTCTCCTTTCTTTGCGCTCTCCTTATCGTCTAAACAATACCACCAGGCGTCAGCATGGAAACGGCACATGTCTCGAACTTATATTTCAAATCATTGGTAGGCGCATCCCTTTTCCTCCCACATTTGTGCTTCTTTTTTAATTATCTTTTGTTTGGTGGTGAACGAACAATGAAACCAGGATGTGGATAGCTCTCGAGTGATTCCGTTGTATAGGGCCTACTTCCACAATGTTGTAGGTTTCTCTCTCCACTCTCTCTCTATCTCTCTCTCTCTCTCTCTCTCTCTCTCTCTCTTCAGTAGAAAAGGTAACAAACCAAAAAATAAAGTGTGCTCTTATATTTGTGGTAGATGTCAGCAATAATGATGCCACCAACCTTCCAAACTATTCTCAACTCGGTATCTCAAGTCCTTCCTATCCTCTTCTGCATCTCTCTCTCTCTCTCTCTCTCTCTCTCTTCTTCTCTAACAAAATATAAAGAAGTGGCAGGAAAACGATTGCGACAAGCACTTTTGCACGAGCCCTCACTTCATACACCGGTGCTGCTCGTCTTTGCCAACAACAACAAGAAGAAAGACTGCTTCAAGAGGCGAGATCGTTTCCAGGCAAAGCGGACAGCCACCGAAAGCCTCGCCTTGAACGCCCTACCGCCTGAAATACTGTGGCACGTGCAGCCCTGTTGCATGATCAACAACATCGGTCTCCTGGAGGGCCTGAGCTGGCTCGTCGCTGTCTTTGGTTCGTTCTTCAGCTGAACGTACAAATAAAAGAAGAATTGCACAATTTTTTCCTGCTCTTATATTCGGGTCGACACGAAGAAATCCGATGAAAAAGAAAGAAAGAGATGGAAGAGCTCCCTGCAGAGCTGCTGGCGAGGATCTTTAGCTTTTTGGACGCTCGCACTCTCTTGAGGGTTTCTTGTTGTTGTACTCGAACTCATGTACGTTGTTCCTTCAACAACAAATGCTTTATTGTTCGTTTTTTTTTTCTTGATGTGTTTATAATGAACAAAAAAAGGAATTGGCGATGAGTTTGTCTTCCTTATGGAAAGCTTTCTATGCTGCAGAGTTTGGCGAGACGCCACCCTCTGCCGCGCCGCCACCACAAACGAACGAACCACAACAACAAGATATCAAAGCGGCAAGCATTGCGCGCTTCCAAAGCCAAGCCCTTGCGCTACGCCAACGATGGCACCTCCTCGCTGCCACCCTCCGACAACAGCAACAAAACACCCCCAACGAACCAGCTCAGCAGCAGCGAAAGGGGGAGTTGGAAGCCAACGAGGCAGCCAAAGGAAGTTGGAAAGTGATGAAAGAGAAGGCGGTGGCTGCTTCGGCGTGGCCCCCGCTGAGGAGCAAGCAAGACCTTTGGAACAAGAAGAAGAACGGTAGTCAGGAGCTGCACTTGTTGGTGTTAGGCTTGCGTGGTGCGGGCAAATCTTCGGTATGTTCTCTCTCTCTCTCTCTCTCTCTCTCTCTCTCTCTCTCCCTCTCTTCTCAGCTTTTCTCTCTTTTCATTTTCGCTTCTTAATGTAACCATTGTGTTCATAGATGTTTCATCAGTTGCAAAAAAGCTATACATGTACTACCCCATGTCTAGGTTAGGTTCTCTCTCTCTCTCTCTCTCTCTCTCTCTCTCTCTCTCTCTCAAAACGTTATCTCATCTGCGGTAAGCTAGATTTTAGCGTTCAACGTGCTTCTGTCTCAGGATTGTCGTTCCTATCATTGGTTCCTATAATGTTTCCTTTATTTTTAGTTTCCGTCTGTTGACCTTCTTACGTTCTTCTATCTTAGGACGTTGACAATGCTAAGCTGATACCTATATGGCGACATTACTACACCGCTGTGGTGCGTTCACCCTCATTATTGCCTTCTCCCTGTGGTCACCAATTTTTATTTACCAATACAGTGTGCTCTTATCTTTGTGGTAGATGTCAGCAACAGAAGCTGTCCCTCTGGTCTTCCTCGACATTCTCAACTCGGTTTTTATGCTCTTCTCTCGCTTTTCCCTCTCTTTCTCTCTCTCTCTCTCTCTCTCTCTCTCTCTCTGAATGACTTTCAACTATTGCTGGTAACTTGCTCACTCTCACTCTCACTCTCTCTCTGCTTTTCCTTTTTCTTCCTGTTGCTTCTACTCTCCCTCTCTAATGGCATGAAAAAGAATTGGCAGCACAACGGCTGCGCATGGTACTACTGCAAGACGCTTTGTTCCCATCGCCAGTGCTGCTCGTCTTTGCCAACCACAAGATAAAGGACCGTCCCGTGACCAAAACGGACATTTCTGGTGCAACAGAGACCGCAATAGAAGCACTCTCATTGAAACAATTGCCGCCTGAAATACTGTGGCAAGTTCAGCCATGTTGCATGACCAATGGCCATGGCCTCTTGGAAGGCTTGAGTTGGCTCGTTGCTGTCTTTAATGCTTTATAAACACAATGAAGTATAATTGCAAAAAATAAAACAACTAGACAAATAATAATTAAAACAAAGGAATAAACAATGTTCGTTAGGGTAGTTAAAGGGAATAAGTGGAGAGAGCTTCGGCAGAGTTGCGGGTGCGAATGGCAGCAACGATGGATGCCATCGGATCTTCTGATGAATCCGTTATTACACTCAGCATTGTTCCTTTTTTCAATGTCCTTTATGTTTGAGAGAACGCGTGTTCGTTAGTTACATCTGAACTGAAGGAGTTAAAAAAAGGAGCAAGAAAAGTACTTTTGCATCTTTTTGTATAGGGCAGATATGAAAGCGTAAAGAGCTCCAAAGAACAGTTCAGGAGTGATTTTGGGAAGATCGTGTTGTGAATAGCCGCAGTAGAGTAACAGCTCCTGAAACACTTGAAGCGATCTTGTATATGTTTGTTGCAGTTCTTCTGCTTGTTTTGTTGCTAAAAGATAATAATAAAAAATGAAGTAAATATCAAGATAAGAAATGCAACGGAAGAAAGCATAAAATATAGCAAACCTTTAGCAAAGAAAGCAGCCGCTTTAGAAGCGAAGGGTTCATCACAGACTTCTTTTGACAACAATCCAAACTCGAGCAGTCCTAAGTTCATCTCCTCCATCTGGCTCCTAACTTTACTGAACGACGCCTTAGACGCCTCCTCCAATCGAGTCAACTCTCTATTCAGCTGCTGAACCACAACGTTCTCGTTTGATTTCGTTGGTCTGTGTTGCTCTCTCAGGAAGAGATATACATAGTTGAAGAGGGTGGCACGATCATCGTTGGCTCTCATCTCCATGACCTTTCTCAACGTCTCAATGAGGTCAAAGCCATCCGCACGGGCAAGCTCCTCTGTCTGGCCGTTCAGGTAGTTGCCAACGTTGAGCAACACCCCCAAGAGCACCCTAAGAGCGGCGCTCTGCCTTATCTCCTCCGCGGAGGCAGCCACAGACTCCAAACGACTCTTCACTTTGGCCACCAGCTCTGTCTCCCATGTACGCATCAAGCTCCAACACTTTAGGCGAGCCACGAGATGGTCGATGGAGGCCAACACCATCAAGAACTGCTCGCCAGAGTCTAACTTGGCTTCTTGTTGTTGAAGGTCGGAGCGAAGGACTTGAATGGATTGAAGTTCCTCTTCGCTGGGAAGATGCATCAGCAGGTTTTGAATCTGTTTCTTGGTGAGCTTGGCGTCGTCCATCGTGCGAATGGCTTCCTTCAATGTCTCCTCCTGCGGCAAAGAGGACTTCATGATGGCGATCGTTTGTGCTCTCTTCGCATCGAGCAAACCGAGCCTTGTCATTGATGGAGAGTCTGTTGATGATGACGATGCTGTCGTTGTGAATGTCTCGTGTTTGCCACTTTTGTTGAGGCGACCGCTTTTTCCTCGGGAGGAAGAAGATAAAGATGACCCTCGTTTCAGCTCTTGAAGGCTCTTATGAGAAAACTTGGCGTCCAAAAAGTGTTTGGGCACTTCTATTTCTTTGACCTCGTGCCAAATGGTAAAAACCTCTTTAGCTTCGCTTGAGGCTGGCAGAACGATTCGTTTCCAGAAGAGAGACTTCATTTTCTTTGGTGGTGTTACAACCGGTTTAGTGAATTTGATGTCTGCATTGTTTTAGTTAGTGTTTTGGTTTAAACAAACAAAATAAGAACTGAACGTACTCTCTTGTTGCCGTTCTCCCAACTTACGAGCAACATCTGCGCAAAGATTAAGGCTGAGCTGGGCGGTAAAATCGCTGTTCAACAGATCTACACTGGTCCGACTTTTTTGAGCTTCCAACTCTGCTATATGAGCCTCGTTGGTTAGTTTGAGCTGTTCGTTCTCCTGTTGAAGCTTGTTCACTTCCGCCTTCAGACTTTGGATGGCTTCGTCTCCTGACGATAAATTTTGTTTGCGCAATGCTTCTATCTCGCCTTTAAACTGTTCTTCCAGCATTTCCTTTTCTCTTTGTAGTTTGTCATCTAAAGAGCAAACATGGTAAGAGATAACAACTACAAGAGAGCAGAAAGAAGAAGAAAGAAGTGTACATTTGATAGCAAGATCAGAGTCTTTCGTGTCGCTTCTCAAACTGGCAAGCTTAGCGGTAAGGTCACTAACTTGGTCGTTAAGGCTGAGAATGGCAACAGTGGAAACCGACTCCACCTTCTCTGCTTGTTGCAATTTGATGGTGAGGGCCTCTTTCTCAGAGACCAAGTCATTTGTCTTTCGGTTGAGGTCCTCCAATTGCTCCAACAACCTCTCCTTCTCTTTGGCCAATTTCTTCATCATTCCTTCTGTTCCTTCTTCCTTTTGTGATGACTCTGCGCCTGACAAAGTGTCCGAGGCAGAAAGGGATTGTGCTTTGAGCTCCTGATTCTCTTTTTGCAGCCGTTGGATGAGCTCTTTGGCCTCCTTCAGCTCTTTCTCGTTGTAGGTGTTGCTTTTGCTTTCCTCCTCATACTTGGCCTTCAAAACTTTCATCACCTTCATCATATTGCTGAGCTGCAACAAAGCTTTGTCTTTGTCCTGCTTATGCTCTTTCGCAACCCTTTCCTGTCTCGCAAGTTTCAGCTCCAAATCTTCAAGAGCAGCTGAAGAAGCAGGACCAACGGCAGCGGAAGAATTAGCGCTCTCCGTCTTTTCTTCCTTCGCAAGTTTCTCTCTCTTCATCTTCCATTCCAACTTCTCCACTCGGAGAGCGGTATTATCTTTAGTTAATATGCTCACTCTTTCCTCTAACTCCTTGATTTTTCCTTCCAGCTCCAAAACTTCCTCAGTGGTTTTGCCTCTCGCCAACTGAGCTTGAAGCTCATCCACCTTTTCCTGCAACTTCGTCTTTGCCGCTTTCTCCTTCTCGAGATCCTCCTTCATATGTTTTGCCTCTAACAGCTCCAACCCATCTACCGATGCACGATCCTCCGTTCCTCCTCCACCTCCTCGTTTTTGCTTCAAGCCCCTCAGTTCGCGGACGACCTGATCTTTGAGACCTTGCAACCGAATCAACGACTCTTTCAACATTTGAATGTCATCGTACATACGTTCTGCTTCCTCGGATGCATTGTTCGGTTTCTTCTCATCTTCTTTCTCTGCTTCTTTCATTTTGTTGTTTGTGTTCTCACGAGAGGCAAGCAGACTTGCAAGCTCTTTTTCTTTGTTGTCTCGTTGGGACTTGATAGTGGCTATCTCCTCGTGAAGTCGAGCGATTTCATTATCCTTCCTTTCGGTGAGAGTTTTGCCCATCGTCTTCAGTTGTGCCACTTGTTTGGCCAACTGTTGCACTTTCTCTTGAAGATTCGGATCAGCTGCAGCTGATGCCGATGAAGCTGGTTGTGATGGTACGGGCGTTGATGAGAGCTGTACTGGAATATCTGTGTCTACTTCTTTACTTCGCTCTACATAACGCTTCAAAGGAGCATCTTTTGTATTCAGGGGTCATTAAGTTTAGAAAGAAAAAATAGATGAGGAAACGCAGAGGAAGAAGGAGAGATACAGAGAGAAGGAGTTAATAAAGGGGGGAAAAAAGAAAGACAACGTACGAGCGTTGATAAATGCTCCTTCTTTCAAGGCTTCGCGTATGGCGGCATCTTGCCGCCGCAACTGAGCTCTCAATGCTCTAATAAGCGGTTGTTGCAGTTCGTACTCTCTCAACTTCTCCTCTGTACTCATCGAAGGCATCGATGACAATGATAATGATGATTTGGTGTTGCTCTTGGCTTTTTCTGAGGTTGAAGTAGTTGATGTTCCAGATTCTTTCCGAAGCAGCTTTGAGCGCCTTTCTTTTTCTTTGTCTTTTTCCTTGTCTTTGAGTCTCTCGATAGATGGTGAAGATGCTGTCATCTTTCTGAAAATGGAGGATGAAGTTAACACGGAAAGGTCTAGGCTCTTCTTTCGTTCCAACGAGTCTTTTGATGATGGCTCGACGACAATTGGCTTCGAGGTTGGGAATAGTGAAAGTACAGTTTGTTCAAAGTGTTTAACCTGCCTTTTAAATGCCTCATTCTGACTTACTGCCACCTCCATCTTGTTTTTTTGTTATTCAAGAAAAAAGTGTTTAAATGAATTTGTTAAGAAGGTAATGAATCAGAAGAAGAAGAAGAAGAAGGAGAAAAAGAAGGAGAAAAAGAAGAACGAAGAACGAAGAACAAGCAGAACAACAACAAACAATAACGAGACATACCCGGAGAGTTGGTTCGATGTCAATTTCTCGCCACAACAACAAGAGCTTTTCTTGTCGTTGCGGAGGGCAAGCATCCAAGATGCTGTTGAAAAACGTAATAGCATTGAGCTGCGTGTCCAAATCCCCGCTTTTAAGCAGCTCCACTAAGTTTTCATAGGCTGCACACCCCTTTTTCTTTGCGAATAGTTTGGCGGCCTGTTATGCACATACGGTTTTTGTCAGTTAAAAATAAAGAGAAAACCTTCTTCATTTTCATCGTCGTCAAATAGTGTCTTTCATCTCAAAACAAAGCAAGCAATATCACAAAAAGCAAAACAAACAAGAACAAAAAAGGATGACTCTGAACATCTTATAACGTACGCGATGGATGTGTTTCCAACCATTGGTGCCGTAGCTACATAATACGAAAATGAGTTCAAGGGCTTGGCGGGCCACAGCCACCACATTCGAGTCCACCAATGAGAACAATTGAGCAACTAACTTTTGATCGTCCAACAACACCTCCATTCCTACAGTTGAGGAAATGGATGCAACATAAAGTGAAATGATGAGAAGAAAGCATGGAGGGCAAACAAGTAAACAGAGAATACTTGAAGCAGAAAGGGAAATAACAGACCAGAAATGTACAACATGGCAGCGCGAAGAGCAGAGAGAGCATATGCTTGGGTGTTGCCTGAGCTGCTGGTGATAACAGTAAGGAGAGCAGACATGCCTCCAAGCTCAAAAAATTCTTCTGCAAACGTTGCATCCTGTTTTGTTGTTTATGTTTTTTAATTTAGTTTTTTTACATAGAAAGCAGAGAAGAGCCAAACAAACGGGAAAACAGAACGAAAAGAATACAAAAAGCAAAGATTAAAAACCTTAAACTCATATTTCATGGCAAACAGGCTCTCTTTCGAGAGGGCAGAGCCCTCCTCCTGCTCTGCAGCTGCGTTGGTGGCCAGGTGCAGCAGGTCCACCACATTCCTCGCACGAACATGGGGGTGCGTTCGCAGCCGCAGCTCGCTCCCCTCCTTCACCAACCTTCTCAGCAGCTCCCTTTGTGGGGGCTCGGCCTGAGGGACCCCACCACTACCACCACCGGCACTGGAGCCCGTCAAACTCGCGTTGTTGCTGCTTCCGCCGATGGAGAGGGCGCCCTCCCCGCCTGCGAACTCGCCTAAGAGCAGGTATTCCCCCGACGAGGTCTGCAGCACGAACTTGCTGGCGGAGCCCTCCACCTGGAGGAGGGACAGGAGGGCGGCGATGTGCTCGCGCAGCGGTTTTTTCTCCAGGTCCAGGTCGTAGTCGGGGACGGCGGAGGAGGTGGGAGGAGAGAGGATGGTGCCGCGCTTGAGCTCACGCACGTCCCAACCGCCAAAGGGATCGGCCACATGCGTGACCGACACTTTGGGCATTTTTTTTTCCAAACCGTTTGGCTTCTCTCTCTCTCTCAGTTCCTTCTCCTTCTCTTTTGAGCTTCCTTCTGCTACAATTTTTTCTTTTTCGGTTTGTTCATATCGATAATTTCAACCAAAAATTGTGATATTATCGCGTAAATTATTGATAAAAGGAAACTAAATTAAATATTTCCTTTCTAAGACATCATGACGTCATTATCATTGATTACGTCACATCGCATGGCTGCGATTGGCCAGATCTTTTCTAAGAACTCAATTTCAAAAAGCAGAAAAAAAGCGGTAAGAGGATATCCGGAGGAGGAGCAGCAGTGGGATGGCCTCATCCAGTACTATGACGGAACACCACGACCTTCTCTCCACGGCGGAGTTTTATTCCTCGGAAGAGGACGACGAGGACGAGGACGACGATGGGGAGGGCTCCTTCCAAGTGGTGGACGGTCGCATGGAACCTCCGAACGAAGTCAGTTTTTTGATTGTTCTTTTTTTTTCACCGTTTTATTTCTTTTCTTGTGTTAAGAGTGTAGATGACTCACTTTCGCTTCCAAAAAAAACATGTGTAGCAAGAAAGCTCTCAACTGGAGGCAGAAGAGGACAGTGAGTTAAACGTACTCGAGTCATGGACCAATGACACCATCTCAAAATACTCCATAGAGGACAACACGAGTCTTTATCGGCTTTACAAGCGGTGCTGCCACCTTCTTTGTTGTTGTGGCTGGCCTTATCCCCACATTCCTGCCTCTTTCTTCAATGCTATTTCTTGGGCCTTGGTATTCTCTCTGTTTCACTTCTCTTTGTTCATTTTTTTTTTCACTGTCTTGTCAATTTTCTTGTATTTTCAGTGTTGCACATAGACTCCTCTCTTCTCTCTCTCTCTTTCTCTCTCGTATTCGAGTTCATCTCTCTCCTCTCTCTCTCACTCTCTCTCTAGCTCTGTTTTATTTTATTTTATTTTTTTGAGGGCGGTGGTGTGCTTGTTTCTGTTCTGCCTTTGTGCTAACACGCAATACACACACACACACTCTCTCCCTCTCTCTCTCTCTCTCTCTCTCTCTCTCTCTCTCTCTCTCTCTTTTTTTTACACACACACACACACACACACACACACACACACACACACACACACACACACACACACACACACACACTCCTCTCTCTCACAGAGAATGTCTTTGGCTGCCACTATTTCTGCTGTTTTTTGTTTACAAGATGACTGCAGTGAATTTATCGGAGGAAGTTGCTTCTTGGCACCCATTATTGGTATTTTAGCGGTGCAACCAACGCTGGGCCGCACTTTCATCACCGTAACTCTAATTATAAGGTACTCTTTTCGCCTTCTGCTAGCCATCTTCTCTCTCCCCTCTGATACCTTCCTACAGCGGCATGCTAAGCGGCGCCCTCTCCGGCTTTCTCATCACCATCTCAATGCACAATACCTCCCCTGTTCTCCTCTGCTTCATGCTGTTCTTATCCTCGTTATGCTTGTGCTACCTTGACAAACAGGCAGTCTGGAAGAAGTTGGCCTTCATTCTTAACATAGTAATCATCCTCTCAGCTGTTACTGCCAAACAACAACTGGACAACGAAGATGAAGGGGATTCTCATCTTGACACTTCCACCATTCTCTCCTTGACACTACTTCCTTGCCTCAGTACCGCAATTGGTCTGCTAGGGTCGGTGGTGGCTTCGATGGTGCCTTGGCCAAGCATGGCCCAAAAGGATCTTTACCATGGCCTAAAGACAAACGCTATTCTGGCTGCAAAGCTGTTTGATACGCTGTTGAAATTGTTTTGTACGCCCAGCACACCCCGTAGGGACATGAAACGTATTCACTTGAGGGTGAAAGCGGATCTATTAATGAATACTCTGGCCAAGAACATTGAGCTACTTAACACAGTACCGTGTCTTTTCTTCTTTCTTCTCTTTCATTCCCACTAAAACAGAACTCGAACACCAAAATAACTGCAGCGATTGGAAGGAGCACATTGGGAGAAGCCATGGATGCGTTCAATTGGGCACCAACAATATTTGGAGCACTCAAGGCTATTGATGGAGAGCATGGAAGGCATGCGCAAAGCTGTTCGCGCACTCCTCTATGGCGGTGAGACATACTTCTCACTTTCTCATTAATCAACACATTCCTCACACGCTATCTGTTTTTAGACGTGTACTTGAGTTTTGTGTCACGAATGCAAAAGTCTATTTATGAACTGGGTGCTTGTTCATTGGTCTATATGGCAAATGTAGGCAGAAAACTTCAAGGTATTACTTGATTTCTTGTTCAAACAATCTTCTTCATCCGTTCACTGTAACAATCCACTCGGACAACAGGTAAAAAACCAAAAACAAAGTATATTTATACGTGGGACGAAGGAAGAGAAAAGAAACAGAACGAAGAACATGAAAGTGTAAAAGCCACAGATAAACTGGAAGGGGAGAAGAAAGAAAAAGAGAAAGAGAAAGACGACGATTCCAAGGAAGAAAACGAAAAAAAGGAAGAGAAAACGGATGAAGTTGGATTAGAATTTGCACGCGAACAATTGCAACAAGCGTTAAAGAAAGTGAGAAAGAAATATTTCAAAGCCAGGGCACAAACATTCTACGCTGCTGAACAACAGTACTGGCCACTGGAAGACACGTTGCCGTTGCACGCCCTCGTCTTCACTCTGGAATTGTTTGTGGAACAAATGTTGCAAACGGAGAAGATACAAATTCGGTGGGAGTGGCATCTTTGGACCTTTTTTAAGTTTGTTGTACTTTCACCTTTCTCTTGGGCTAATGGTTAGTTATTCCATTTCTCGTTTACTCCTCTCTCACCTCCCTCGTTTCTCTTGTCGGTTTGTTCTTATTCTCTTTTCCGCTTCTCTCTCTTACCTACAAACCTATAAGACTTGATAATACAATTAGTCATAGAACCTTGCCATCATCTGTGGCATATTCGCAAAGGATGGTCAGCCCTGCGGCAGGAATTCCGTCAAGCACGACACTCAAGGCGACTTATCGGTTCTTTTCAAATGGCCGCAGCCATGACTTTAGCGAGCATTGTGGTATTCATTCCTTCCCTACGTGATGAGTTTCCGAGAGGATCGTGGGCTCCGTTAACGGTTGCTTTGGTTATGGAACGAAGTAAATTCGCTGGGTCTTTTGTGCAAAGCATACATCGGTTGCAAGGTCAGAAAGAGAGAGACAGAGAGAGAGAGAGAGAGAGAAGAGAAGTTGATGGCTTACTTTGTTGTTTTGCGCGTTTAACAGGCACAGTAGCAGGAGCAATGTTTGGGTACTTTGCTCTATTGTTTGCCACTACCAACGAATATGCCATTATTGCCTGTCTTTTCTTTTGGGTCATCGTTGCGGGCTACGGTTCTCTCCTCTCTCTCTCTCTCTCTTCTCTCTCTCTCTCTCTCTCTCTTTCTCTCTCTCTAAGAGACAAGTCTAAACTCAAAAAAACAACCCAGTTCGGTCAGACAAAATGTACAGCTACACGGGATTTGTGGCAGCCTTCACGCCAGCAGTCATTATGTTTGTCGCCAAGTACGATATCGCCAACGCCGCGCCATCCGATACTGCTGACGAGAATACCATCATTCAGGATATCGCCCTCTCTCGTATCCAACTGACCTTCTTCGCAGTGCTAATCATCCTCGCCATCAACTTTATATGGCAAGCTCGAGCCGCCCAATCACTGGAAGATCGCCTCCTCGAGGACACGCTGCACAGCCTGTGCGGCTGCGTGGATTTCATGTTGGGTAGCATAGTTGGTGAGCAAAAGTACAGCGTGAGAGGAGAGCACGTACTGAAGCTCGAGGCAGCCATCAAGACCGCGTTAGACGCCCAAATGGTGGCTGTCAGCGAGGCCACTATCGAGCCGCAGCTTTGGCGACCCGCTTTTCCAACGGAGGCATATGACAGTATATGTAACTCGCAGAAAAAGATCTATAAGAGCTGCGTGCTGATGGATCGGGCATTGCATGCGGCGCATCGCCGTCCGCAGGGCATCTTTCCATTATTCATCGAACCGTTGGAAGGTCCCATCTCCCATTTGAGAAATGAAGTCATCGGTAGTTTGAACGATATGATGGTGAAGCTCCGCGAGTTGTTTCGCCGGCAGAAACGAAGAATCTTTCGGGCTGCTTCTTCCTCTTCTCTATCGTCGCAACGAGTGAGTTATGTGCCTTTGAGCATAACGAATAGCTTAAAGTCGTGCGAGAACGAGATGGTGAGGATCACATTGAACCTCACTCGAACGCACTTTCGGATGTCGCCGAGGAGGCAGCAAAAGCTACCGCTGGCGGCCACCACTGATGTTGTCACGTTTCATCAACTCATCTTTGCTCTGCGAGAGTTCGTTGGGGAGATGAACAATCTTTGGGAAGGCATTTGTTTGCTCGTTCAAGTCACTTCTCTGTCTCGTAAATAAATAACGTTCTGTTTATAGTCTTAAACGAGAGCGATAGAGAGGAATGTGGAAGAGAGAGAGAGAGAGAGAGAGAGAGAGGAAAAAGCTTTCAGGGTGATAAAAAGGCGGGAAGACCGAATTGTTCAGGTTTGAAGTGGAGCATGGAGGTGAGGACTTGGTCGGCATATGGCTTGAAGACAGAGACGTCCAACCGCGTGTCGGGAATAGCTATGACCTTCATACCTGCTGCTTTGCCTTTTTCATTCGCATGTTTCGTCAAAACAAGAAGACAAGAGAGAGAAGAGAGAGAGAGAGAGAGAGAGAGAGAGAGAGAAGAGAGAGGAAGAAAAAGAAAAACCTGCTTGACACCCAGAAAGAGCGTCCTCAAACACAATACAAGAAGCCGGGTCCACTCCCAACCGCTTGGCTCCCAACAAAAATATGTCAGGGGCGGGCTTGCCCCTCTGCAGCTCCTGATCGTCCCCGGTGACCACCACCTGGAACCGGTCAAACATCTCCCGGTGAGCCTCCCTCTTCAGCGCTACGGCGTGGCGGCTGGAGGAGGTGCAGAGGGCCTGAGGGATCCCCCTTTGGGCCAAGTGGGAGGAGAGCTCCTCCGCGCCGGGCAGCTTGAGGACGGAGGGGTAGAGCGCGGCCAGGTGGGACTCCCAGCCTTCCACTAGCTCCTCGGGGGTGAGCTTGCCCTCCAGCCCTTGGTCTTGAATGACGAGACGGGACCAGTCGGGACCTTTGAGGCCTAACAGCCGTTTCTTTAACTCCCACTCAATCTTTTCAGAGAGAGAGATGAGATGTTTGAAGTGGAGTTGCGATGGTTTTAAAAAAAATAGAATGTATGAACCTTTCCACCGTGAGGTGCTATAACTTTGGCGATGGCCTGGGTGGAGAGAAGTTCGGTATCAAGCAAGGTGCCGTCCAGGTCGAACAGGACCGCTTTGGCCTCAAAAAACTCACCGCTCCACATTTCCATTTGTTTTTCTGTAAATTCACGTTTTCTTTTTTCAACAATTGGTTTTTTCCGTTTATTTTTCTGTTATAAATAATTTTTTTAAATAACAAACGGAGGAAGCTGTGGTTCCCTTTCTCCTCTCTTGAAGGGCGGTGAGTCACGTTCGAAAAAAGAACGACGCCCTCCCTTTCCATTGCTGCTGCCTTCCGTTGGCTCTTCCTTCTTCTCAAATAAGAAAAGCAGAAAAAAAGCCAACAAAGAAGACATAAACAACGAGTGAAAGGAAACGGAAAGGAAAAAAAAAAGCAAGCAAAAAAAGAAAGAACCTCACTTCAACTCACCCATCCATTGAGAAAGGGGAGGAGGTGAGGTTCTCCTTTTTTTTCTTGCTGTTTTTCCATCTTTCTTGGTTTTCCCTTTGCGCTCCTGTCTGGGCCTTTTGTTGTGAGGGGTGCAACGAAAAGGCAATAAGGAAGCGAACTTCATTTTTGTTGGAAACTTGGAGTATTTATGTTACGCGTTTTTCCTTTGTATTTTGGGATTTCTTTGATCTGATCGGTAGTTTTAAGATTTCTGGTTGGTGCTTCTTTGAATATCAAACCAAAGAGAGAAGAGATGGAGGAGGTGAAGGAAAAGGAGGAGGAGGCAGAAGGAAGAGCAGCAGGAGGACACTACAGCTGCGATACCTGCCAATTGCGTTTTGCCACCATCGAAGAAAAGGCCAAGCACCTGTCGGGGCGCCTTCACTTGGTCCACCGCGAGAAAGAGCGCCGACACTTTCACCGCCAACAGCGCAAGAAGGAGGAGGAGGAGGAAAAGAAAGCGGCTCGCCTTCAACAGCAACAACAAAAAGGGGTGGTGGGAGGGGGGTTGTTGACGTCGGTCACGACATGGGTGCCCAAGAACAAACGAAAGGTGCGTCGCGAGTTGAAGCGGCACGAGGACACCTTTCGTGCCCTGATCCGGCAGCAAGAGAGCCAGTTGGTCCGTTTGCAACTGATGGAAGAGCGATTGAGCCAGCTGGAAGGCAACTTTCGCGAACAAAGAAGAAAACGACTTGTTCAAGAATGTGGTAGAAAGGAAGGAGAGGAAGAGGAGTGTTGGAGAGCAGGCTACATTTCGGTGAGAGAGAAGAAAGTGCTGTTGAGGCGGATTTATGAGACGTTGTTGGAGAAGGAAGGACTTACGGAGGACAACGTCTTGAATATCTATCGATGGGGCTCCCGTTGGTGGGGCCTCGATAACCCTGCCTCTGACTCTGATTTTTGTATCATTGGTATCTCATCTCTGTCTCTGTCTCTCTGTCTCTCTGTCTCTCTGTCTCTCTGTCTCTGTCTCTGTCTCTGTCTCTGTCTCTGTCTCTGTCTCTGTCTCTGTCTCTGTCTCTGTCTCTGTCTCTCTGTCTCTGTCTCTGTCTCTGTCTCTCTCTGTCTCTGTCTCTTTTCTTACTATCGTTCTTTGTTATTGATTGGCATTACAGTGGAGGGGTGGGATCAGCCTACGGAAGAGAATGTGGTACAAAGCGAAGGATTGGACCTTGCTGTCTACGAGAAGAACGTGTGGCAAGATAAACTAGACCAGCACATTCCTTGGTGCCATGTTTTCTTCTCCAATACTTTCGAGAATGACGGCATCTGGCTGCAACGACACGAGTTTCATACCGAGTTTAGCCTTCACAAGGTTATCCCTCTCTCTTTTATGCTTTGTTCTATGTTCTCTATCTCTTTCCAGTTCTTGTTTGGCGACTCATAATTTAGAATACTAGTGGAAAGAGGCTGTACCCCATAACCTTCGCAAGAATTTTGCCTATGCTAAACAGTTTTGGAATCATGGACGCGTTTGTTCTCTCTCTCTCTCTCTCTCTCGCCTATACTATCCATCGTTTCTAACGAAAGATTCATGATACTTCTCAAAGATACGAAAAGCTAAGAAACGGTTGTGCTATGTGATGTCCCATTTAGCCTTTTCGATACAGATTGCTCGCATGGGCAAGGTCTACGATCGTTTCGAGCTGAAGGAGCTTTGTCAACAAATCCTCACTCGTAAGGACATCTTGAGCTGGCAAGACTTGGAGGATTGGCTAACACCTATCTACAACGAAAAGATGGAGAGTTTCTTTGAGATCGTGAACGCCTATCGCATTTTCGAAGAAAATTGGCTTCGAGCTCGTTCTGACAACGAGAACGAGAGTGACGTGCCATTGTGTTGTGTGGACTATGTGAGAAGTAGAGGTACAGCTGCTCTCTTTCGTGACTGTGGCATTGGAGCACGTTTGCTTTCTTCTTCTTCTTCTTCTTCTTCTTCTTCTTCTTCTTCTTCTTCTTCTTCTTCTTGTACGTCAGAAAAAAACAAAAGCGAAGAAAAGGTATTGGAAGATGGGAAAAAGGACTTGCAAGCAGTGCTTGTGCTCCAAAATGAATGGCGACAACGCGCTCCGTTCTTCTTCCCGGAAGATAGAATGTCCTTCGAGTGCTATCACAAGCTCGTTATCGCCTTATCGCCAGCGCAAATAACCAATACAAAGGATGAAGAAAACGACAAGGAAAAAGAACAGGAAATAGCAACAGGAGAACATGCACAAAACACAGAGAAATCTCTATTGTGTTTCTCCTTTCCGCTGTTTCGCAAGTGGTTTCCGTTCCAGCCACAAAAAGACCTTCTAGAAGCGAAGCGATGGAAAA
Source organism: Balamuthia mandrillaris (assembly GCA_031835245.1). NCBI lineage: Eukaryota > Discosea > Longamoebia > Balamuthiidae > Balamuthia > Balamuthia mandrillaris. The sequence continues at coordinate 133,153 of JAVKOQ010000047.1, read as the reverse complement.
AACTTGTGGTAAACACCAAACTTGCCCCGTTCGCCTGTCCGCCGCTTTGGACTGACAAGACTCGTATATATCCGCTATTTGATGGTCTTCACGCCTCTCTTTGCTATCTTCCTTCAAGAACAGAAGAACCACGTTGGGAAGTTGTTGTGGAACTTCGTAAAGAAATGGCAGCACGTCTCACTTCAAGCGAGGAGCTGCAACGCATAGAGGATGAGCTCCGTCGCAGCTTTTGGGACATCTTTCACCGACAAGGAATGACGCTTTCCGAAGTGCCAACAGACCATTGCTACATCTTCCAGATGATGAGCACTGACTTATACTTGCGGAACATTGTACACCACGAGAAAGATCGCTTGGTACTCGTCGCCATTCGGAAGCTGTCTTCTTCTTCTTCTTCTTCTTCTTCTTGTATTTTTCGAGAGGTTTCAGTTGCAATATCTCCTTTACGGCAAGTGTTGGAGCGATGCGGATGGGAGGTAGTTGCGCCGGTGGAGTATAATAACCTTCTTCAGCCTCCTTCTGCATCTCTCTCTAAAGCAACTTCAACAGAGCAACAACCATTTGAAGAATTGATACGACGAGCACGAACCTATCATCGAACAGGTGAAGTTAAAGGTTATATTATCTGTGAAGAGGACGATGAGGATACGGAAGAGAAAGAGAAGCCAAACAACACGAAAAAAGGAATCAGGATGACGAGTTTCAAACGAACGTCACTTCACACTCCTCATTATGAATGTATACAAAGGCTACGCAAGTTAGACAGAGGAGAGACAGAAGAAGACGACAACCAGCTGTCATGGGAACAACGAGAGGACAAACGTCGTGAGCAATGGGAAAGAACCAAAGCTAAGGTTGCAAAGGCTGCCCAAGCATCCTCTCCTTCTTCATCTTCTACTTCTTCCACACAAAGCAAAGAAGAAGGACAACAACATCATGCAGGAGTTACAGCAGACCTGTTGAGAGAGAAGGAGCAATGCCTGCTTGCACTTCTACTTCTCCATTTGCAACGGAGCAAACATAACGAAAAAGTAGAACATGAAGAACGAGACGAGTACTTTCTTCGCAACTTTGCCGAATACAAAGACTGCTATTTAGCCCTAAAAGCTCGGTTTGATGCCTTTTGTGCCCACGTGGACGATCGTCTGCGCTCTCTGATGATTGAAGCAAGAGGGGATACGAAAACGTTTGCGAAGATGGCAGAGCAAGAACGATTCAAATCGATCCTCTTCGTGCTCTCCAAATTGGGCTTTTCATCCGTGAAAGACTTTTACAGCGACTACGATGCCGTAAATCATGGACGTATCAAGAAGACAGCTTCTTTCCTCTACTACTGGATCACTGACGAGCTCATTCATCTTCCCCATCCTTCTTGAAATCAATCCCGTAACGTTACCGCACCCATTGTAAGAACACTAGATTAATTTCAGAAAAACGACCGCTCAGCGACGACTCTGTAGTTGGTCTTGGGTGGAAGGCGCTGCTGTTCCTCTTGTTCCTTCTCCTCCCTTGCTCGTTTTTTGCGCGTTGATAAAGGCGTTGATACTCCTGTTGGTTCATCGTTTTTGTTTTGGTTGTCCATAAAAAATGTTTTACTTTAGGATAGCAGGGAAAATTTCTTTCCCCACAGTACTTTTCGATACAGCCACCGCCTAGCAATCCTTGCTCGATCCAGTCCATCGCCTCCGCCAACGTAGGTTTCTTCCGCGAGTTCTCCGCGACCTGATAACGCAACAACAGTCTCAGCAAGGTCTGTGATCCAGTGCAGGATGCGGCACGAAGAGCCGTCGTCAGGTCTGTAGGGTCGTGGCGGTTCCTTTGGGGGTGAGAGGACGAACAAGAGGACGAACGCGATGCAGGGGCCGGTGGAGAGCAGGACAGAGGCCACGCGCATGGATAGCCAGGCCATAAAGACGGAAGTGGAGCAAAAAATCCAGGAGGTGAAGAGGGAAATCCAGGAGGTGAAGACGGAAATACAGGAGGTAAAGACTGAAATACGGGCGGAGTCGGACGAGCATTTGCGCAGCGAGGCTACGGGCTTACTATCCTCCTTAATGCAGCGACGAATAAAGTTGCATGCTCTTCTCAACGCCCTCACTGAAAGGCTGCAAGAACATTATGGTATGGTTTTGTTGGTCATTATGGTGGTGCAGTAGAACTAAAACACCAACCAAACCAAAAAAAACAAACAAACAAACATGCAAAAGAGACCGATCGTGGTACTGCCGCGTCCACTAGCTCTGGTCTAGAGGCTCCCTTTTCAAATCTCCATGTGAGCCCCCCCAGCCTACTACCAGAAAAAGCAAAGGTGAGCGTTCCCTCCTCTTGTTCCGTTCCCTTCACCAAACCTTTCCACTACCTTGTCCTTTTCTCACCGCTTGTCTCTTTCACTGGTAAGATCCAACACCTGCCACAGGCAGTCCACTTCGGCTTGTGACTAATGTCGGTAGGTTCCTACCCTTCCCTCTGACTCTATGTGTTGTGTTTTTTGTCCTTAACGATGTCACTGATGTGCTGTTCCAGCGAAGAGGATCTGGTGAAGACCAAGATGTCGTCCACGTAGTGGGAAGAGATGTCGATCAGGAGGCGGAGGGCGGCTGCGATGAAGCGGGACATGACAGCCTGAACGTGCTTGACGCCGAAAGGTGCGCCCACGAACTTGAGTCGTACGCCATACCATGTGAAGGTAAGTTTTTCCTGGTGTGGTGGATAAACCAGGATTTGGTTGTAGGACCAGACGAGGTCCAAGAGGGTAGCCCATTTGAGGCCTAGAGCTCGTTCGATGAGAACCTTGGTGTCCTCGAGCGGGTACTCGTCATCGGCGAGGATTAATGCCGCCAGGGTCAATACAGATCCTGACTTTCGACCATTTTCCGTGTTCGTCCTTTTTGGGGACTGGAAGGATGGGAGAAGTCCACTGGCAGTCGAGTGAGGATAGCGCGATGACGCCGTGTCGGAGCCACTCGGTGAGTTGCCTGAAAACCGGGTTGTGATACACCTGAGGAATGGTGTACTGCTTACGAAAAACAGGTTTGGCATCGCCGGTGTTGAGGTAGATAACACTCTCTGGAAGAGTACTGCTGGGGCCATGAGGCACTTGCTGGTTGCGTTGGAGCACGTCGCAGATGCCTTCAGCAATTTTTCGAGCAGTGTCGGGAGGAGGAGGAAGCTCAACACACTGATCTTTGTCAGACATGTTGGAGTCGTCTTCCTTGAACTCTTCTCGTTCGCTAGGGAGAGGATAACGCACAGGAAGGCCGAAAAGACCAACGCTAATGCGTCGCAAAATGTCTCTTCCGAATAGGATCTCATGCTCACCTTGAAGCGGCATGATGAAGAAGTGGTGATGTAGCTTACGGGAGCCACAGTCGATGCGGACGTGTGCCGCACGGCGGGTAACGCGAGTGGTGGACCTGTCGCCTAACGTGATCTCCATGTCGTCGATGTGGGAGATGACGGTGTGATGGCGTTCACAGGATGCTGGGTGGAGGTATTTTTCCGCCGCTGCTGGAGAAATGAAGGAGTGAGATGCACCAGAGTCTATGAAGGCTGTGGCGCGCTGACGGTTAAGGAGGACGGGAGCCGTGATGGGAGGTTCCACTTTGTCCTCACAGTCGTCTTCTACGTCGTCGTCGTCATCTGTGTGGAGACCTTCCGCATGGATAGCTTCAGGGTGGCGGCAAGGCTGGGAGCGTCCGTAGCAGAGTCAGAAGCGTTGCCAGAATGAAGGAGGGAGTTAAGGTCGAGGGCAGCAAGCTCTACGTTGCCTTGAATTTCCCAAGCATGGCGGACAGCTTCCATGAACTCCTTGCGGTAGCGTCCAGTGCGTTTGTAGACGGCTGGTTGGTGCCAGGGGGAGGCGAAGCCGGTGAAGGAGATGGTGACGAAGGTGGCGATGATGCCGAAGCCGGTTGCTGAGACGGTGAAGTCTGCACTTGGCTGGAGTTGAGTGCTGCAGGCTGGCGGGGCTTACGCTGATGACCAGGATGCCAGGGCGCTGAGCACTTGCGGCAGGTGTGCTTGTTGGAGGAGGGAGAATGTCCTGAAGATGAGGAAGAAGATGAAGAGGACCCGTTGTTGTTGCCATTGTGGCGTTGGCCGGTGCTGGCCTTGCTAAGCTTTTGGGCGCTGTCTCTCATCAGCTTTATCCGTTTACATTCGGCTGCTGAGTGTCCGGATGTAGGATGAAGAGGGCAGCTGGTGCTAGAGGGAGCCTTGTGTGCGTAGAGATTAGTACGTCAACAGCTTCTACAAGGTAGGTGATGTTGAACTGGATCACGCTCTCCAGCGAGCAGAGCAGAAAGACCCCCAATACCTCTCCAAACGGCTCGACAGCCTTGAGCTTCAAACCTCCAACATCACCTACCTTGTAGAAGCTGTTGACGTACAACCATTGAGGAGGTGAACAAGCTGAAAGGAAGAGCTCTTGCGGTGCAAATCGCTCTCTATGGCCTGAAAAAAAGTTACAACGGGGACAACACGGTTGAGGGCCAGAAGAAGCGGTTAGCAGCGTACATCACGGACCGGAGCAGCAACGCTCCCGTCCGTACCCCACAGCAAAACAAAGGGAGCTGGGATTGTGCAGAAACTGAGCAACTCGATTTTTTTTTGTACTCGTCATTATATTATGGGATAAAACGGAAGGAAGGTCCCCTTAATGTAAAGCCACGTCAGCAAGGCAGGTGTACTTCAGAGAAATTTCTGCCGCTTCTGAAGCGAAGTTGCCATAGGCCACGTCATTTTTTCCTTTTTTTAAAAATATTTTGAATAAGTAACAAACGACAACGAAAAAAAGGACAAGAACAAGAACAAGCAACAAGCAACTAGAACAACAATCTCAGATGGAAGCACCGACGAACAAAGGAGGAGAGGGGGAGCAAGCAGGAGGTTCCTCCTCTGCCCAGTTCAAGAGGGGCAATGAGCTGATGGAACAGGCCGAAAAGGCCAGCAAAGGCAGCTGGTGGGCCAACCTCTTTGGCGGGAGCGCCACCTTGAGGAAAGAGGAGGCCGCTGAGACCTTTAGCAAAGCTGGCAATCTGTTCAAACTCTCCAAGAACTGTACCTATTGCTTTTTTTTTTTGTTCCCCATTTTTTTGTTGTTGAAAAAAAACCAGCCACTCAATTGCTAACAAAAATAAAAAAAAAAACAATGTGTAGGGGAGGCTGCAACCAAAGCGTATCTTCGTTCGGCTGAGACCCATCTGGAGGCTGGTTCCTCTCATGAAGCCACCGCTGCGTACATCAACGCTGCTACCAGTTGTAAAAAGCACGACAAGACAGGTTTATATTATGTTTTGTTCTCAACGTTACAACGTCCGTTTTTTCAAATCATGTATTTTATGCTTCTATCAGCTTCTATCAAGTATTTGGAACGTGCGATAGCCATCTTCGTGGAGGACGGCCGTTTCTCCATAGCGGCCAAGCATCAGAAAGAAATCGCCGAAATGTACGAGGAAGAATTGGAGAAGGAGGCTGCCCTGCAAAACTATCAAACTGCTGCCGATTACTTTGAAGGAGAAGGCTCTCATGTGTAACGTTCTTTAACTCTCCCTATACTCTCTCTCTCTCTCTCTCTCTCTCTCTCTCTCTCTCTCCGTCTACATTCATTGAAGTCTTCATAGTGTTCCTCTCCTCTCGTTGCTCTTTCTATCCACTTCTCTTCTTAAATTTGTTTTTAACATCCATATGAACATTGAAATAACTTGCATGCAATAGTAATGCTAGGGGCTGTTTGCTAAAGGTAGCTATCTTTTCTGCTGAGCTGGGCCAATACGAGAAGGCGATCCAAATATTTGAGGACCTCGCCTCTCAGTCACAAGATGGGCTCAGCAAGTGGAACATTAAAGAATACCTGCTTAAAGCAGGAATTTGTCGCCTGGCACAAGGAGTACGTCCCTGCGCCATCACTTCCTTAGGCTTCTTCTGCATTTCTAAGATAACTTGTTATATTGCTATAGGATCTTGTTGCTGCTCGCAAAGCATTAAACCACTATAAGGACACCTATCTCTCCTTTGCAGGCGAACGCGAATTCAAGTTGCTTGACGTACATATCTTCCTTTTGCTTTATCTTTCCAGTGCCGAGGGGACCTAATCGCTATCTCTGCAACAGGACATAACAAACGCCTATGAAAACTATGACGTGGAGGCTTTCACCACTGCCGTCGCAGAGTACGACCGCTTGTCCACTTTTGATAGTTGGTATACTTCCCTCTTGGTTAAGATCAAGAAGGCAGTATCCATGGAGGATGAGAACGACGAGGAACCAGCTGAAGATGGGGAGAGCGATTTGACGTGAGCGCACAAACCCTTTTTGCTTTTTGGTTATTTCGTTGCAATGAAAATCTGCACAGAACAGGTTTTTTGTATCTGATGGGAGTCGAACTTACGCTCTAGATCAAGCTTACGTGACGACATGAATAATACTACATGTCGTCACGAATGCTAATGCAAAAAGCGAAAATTCGGAAGAAAAAATAAAACAAAAAAAAAAGATTTGGTGTTGCGATTTGCGGACGATGGGCATGGGATGGGGTACTCAGCGTTCTCTTCCTGATCCTCGCCTTTGTGTCGCTGTTCATACTGCTGCGCAACATTCGCTCTCCCTGGGGATGGCAAAAGATCTTTCACGTCATGCTTTTCTTGGGCTCGTTTAGTACGCCTTTGGCAAACCTTTCGGCAGCGGGGATCCTCCGAAAAGTTATATTTAGCCTTGCTGATCTCATCTTTTTCTTATTTTTTTTTTCTTGCAGTACGTGGGTTGTTTTTTGCTCTGCAGCCTTTTATTAGAGAAGGCAAAATGACCTGTCCCAACCAAGTGAACATCATGTTGAACAGTCTTCCCAGTTTCTTTTTTTTCTCTACCTACATTCTTCTCCTTTTCTTTTGGTACCCTTTAACAACATCGCAACTCTTGCTCTCCTCTCCCTCTCTCTCTCTCTCTCTTCTCTCTCAGCTCGCTCCTCTCTTCTGCTCTCTTTCTTTCTTTCTCTTTCGTTGTCGTTTGACTGATTCGTTTTGTTTTAAACAAACAAGGGTCGAGTTGATCTACACGACAATCATTCAAAAAGATCGCGGCTACACTTCTCTTATCTCTCCACCTATGCCTCCCAAGAAGGGCGTCCAGCTTAAGCTCTTTCGGACACTTTATCTCTTCATTGTTGCTGTATTGTTTACGATTGCGGTATGTACAAACGAAGAGAAGCGAAAGAAAGGAGAAAGAGGAGAGCGTGAAAATGGAGACGAACGAGAACGAAGGAAAGAAGCTCGATCTATGACCACTTAAATAAGAGGCTCGAGATGAGAAAAGCAGAGAAGAGTGAGAGAGAGAGAGAGAGAGAGGAGGAGGAGGAGGAAGTTATGCTACCGTTACTTATACCAACAGTGTGGTTTCAGGTTGTCTTGTACATAGTAGACATGACCGTCTACAGCATGATCCACACAGACGTGGCTCTTCTTCAAACCAAGGTTGAAAAGGTAAATGCTTCCATATCTTAGTTCTTCTCCTATCTGTCATTCATGCTCATTTCGATTCTCTCTCTCTCTCTCTCTCTCTCTCTCTCTCTCTCTTGTCATCAAAAATGATTTTCCCAAAAAGTCCATTTGGTTGGTGCAAGTAGCAGTGGGTGGCGGCACGGGCATCGGCTTCCTGATCTCCGGCATTGTGCTCTCCTCCCGCCTTATCCAAAAGGGAGAGTCCTGGCGGCTAATGTCCCGCGTTAAACGCAACCTCCTCAAGAAGGTCTCCCTCATCTCTGCCATTTGTACCATTGGCTTCACCCTGCGCGCCGTCGTAGAGCTGAACGCCGTAATCATGCCTCGCACCTTTGCAGTGGTATGGTGGATCACCCTGCTCTACTTTGTGGTGCTGGAGATCGTGCCGTTGGTGCTCATCCTTATGACTTTGATCCTCACGCATCGACGCGAGGGCACTATCGGAGGAGCTGGTGGTATGATCGGAGGCATTGGTGGCGGCGTTGGAGGCGAATCTGGAGATGGAACGGCGACGGATGATAGTGACGCGGATTTCGTGGCACGCAAGCAACAACAAAAGAAGGGAAATGTTAATAGTCAAGTGGTGCCGCAACAGCAACAACAGTATAGTGCTGCACCTTTTGTGGGAGGAGGAGGAGGCGAGGTGCCTCCCGGTCATTTCCCAAGGATCATCACGTATCATGCCGGTTATACTTCCACCTACAACACCTTTCCAACACACGTGCAGTACAATACCAGCAGCGACGACTGAACAGCAACCTTCTTCCAAACTATGTATCTATTCCCTTATTACTATTTATTTTCGGTGTTGAAGAACGAGCGGAAACGCTTCTTTTGATGCCTGTTCTCATTCTCTCTCTCTCTCTCTCTCTCTCTCTCTCTCTCGTCTCTCTCCCTCCCTCGTCTCTCTCCTCTCTCGTCTCTCTCTCGTCTCTCTACTTCCGCGTTGTGCTCTGACCCAATGGTTTGCTGCCACGTCGATGTCTGATGTCACAACGGTGAATTTTTCCGCCCAGGTCGTCTCGAGAAAAGTCACCGCCAAAACACAACACAAAAGAAACCCCCCAACAGCTGCTGTGCTGCTTTGGCAAGCGTCCTCCTCGATAACAAATCTTGCTTCTTCTTCTTCTTCTGCTACTTCTTGGGATCAAAATGGTGGGTTGTTTTCCTCTGTTCGTGTTTGTTTGTTAGGCCGGCATCCGGTGGGAGGGAGAGTACCCACTCCTCATGTGACTAACAATTTTTCTTTTTTTGTTGGTTGACAGAGCTTGATCGACCTTACCAATCTTTTGATGAGGCCCCCGCAAGGCACCTTTGAACGGCAGTACAGAGCCCATTCTGTGGCTTATGTGGGCAAAGAGCATCTTGAAAACGGCGGCAAAAGTAAAACCACTTCTTCCTTTCTCCCACTTTTACACCACGTTAAAACCTAACCAGCCCTCGTTCCCTGCTGTTTTTTTTGTAGTCATCCTGCCTCCGACCGCTTTGGACACACTTGGTATGTGCTACAAAAAAAACAGCGTTCTACTAACGTTTTTTTTTTTCTAACTGTTTTTCATACTATGTGAAGCTCGCCTAAGCATCGACTATCCCATGCTTTTCCAGCTGACGGGTGCCCATGGGCAACGCACGCACTGCGGTGTACTGGAGTTTGTGGCTGAAGAAGGCTTTTGTTACCTTCCCTATTGGGTTTGTCTTTGCCTATGTTTTTTTTTTCCTCCCTGATCTTTCTGCAAGCCTCTTTTCCCTCTCCCCTCTCTCTTCCTCTCTTTGTGTCTCCTTGCTGGAGCTAACTTGAGCCCAGATGATGCAACAACTGCTGTTGGTCGAAGGACAACTGATAACGGTCAAAAGCACAACATTGCCCAAAGGATCTTATGTAAAATTGCAACCAACAGACGATAGCTTCCTCGAAATATCTAACCCTCGAGCTGTGTACGCGCCCTCTTCTTTATTCACAACTCCAAGACGTTATCTTCTCTGTCTCTATGTCCTATTTTCTACTCTTTCTTTTCTCCTTTGCCTCTCTCTTCTTTTATTGATATATCAGTTGGCTGCTATAAACAGGCTGGAGAATGCACTCCGAAACTGGGCAGCATTGACAAAGGATGATGTTATTTGCATCAAGTACAACAACAAAAACTATTACTTAACCGTGCTGGAAGTTAAACCCGATAGCACCAACCACGGAATTTCCATCATTGAAACGGATGTTGTGGTCGATTTCGCTGCGTCTCCTGAGGCTATTGCCAGAGAAAAGAAAGGTGCTAACACGACCTTATTTCCTTTTCTTTCTTTTTGAGTGAACAGTTTGCGCTAATTCAATATTTCAAATACAATATAGAAGCGGAAGAGAAGGCGAGGCAAGCGTTGAAACAAGTTGCTGCAGCAAGTGCTCCACAAGGCTCGTCATCGAGCGATCAAGCGCAGGCAGCTGTCAAAGAGGCACCCCGTTTTCCTGGCACTGGCCAACGGCTCAACGGCAAACCTGTAGATGAGCCTCCTTCATCTTCCCCCTCTTCTTCGTCTTCCAGAACAGCTGCTCCCCCTTTACGAACCTCTTCATCTTCAGCTTCTTCTTCACAACAACCACAGCAACAACAACAACCATTACGTACTTCCAAAGGAGGAATGCTCTTTGGACGACCAGCTGCCCCGCCAACCAGCAATGATAAAGGAAAGGAGAAAGAGGGAGCACCAAAGTCTAGTTCCGCTGCTACCACCACGAAGGAAAGATTCCCTGGTAAAGGTTATAGCCTGAAGTGAATCTTTTTTTTTTTTGCTTCTTCACTGTCTCTTTCTCTTTCTCTTCTCTTGTAGAAAAGAAAAAAGAGAGATGTAACTTTTTCTTTTTGTTTTGTAAGGGGCTTGTTTATATTTACAACTAAAAGAAAGAGAATAAGCGGAGGACTTATCTAAGGACAGACCACATGTGAAACTCGGTGCTGTTCCACTCGCTGTGGAAGAGGGCCTGCTCTTCGGAGGTGCGGTACTCCCTCTGTGGGCCAAACACTTTGACCTGCCGGATGTGCGTGTCCCTCCCGTTTTGATAGTTGGCCACCACCACCAGTTGCAGCAAATGCGTTCGCGGACACCTGCCATTATGTTTTATTTGGTTATTCGAAGAAGAACGAGAAGATAGGAGCAGAGAAGCAGAGAAGCAGAGAAGAACCGATGAGTGGTTTCGTCAAGAAGCGGCACGTTGATCCAGCCGGATGGCTCACCCTCCAACTCGATCACCTTTATCTCCTGCCATTGTGGTTTTATGAACTTTCCATGTAAGCATGCATCAAAGAGGAACGCTAAAGAAAGAAAGGTCCACATTTACCCTGAGGTCATGGAAAGTGGTGCCAACACGAATGGAAAGAGTATGCGGAGTATAGCTTTCGTCCATCGTATAGTTCACGTAGAATGATATTTGCTGCATGAAACCATATAAGAAATGAATAAGCGTTCGTTGCTGTTTTTTTTAAAAAAGGAGAGTCACGTTTTACCTCAACACATCTCCGTCTTTGCCACTGCATCGTTATGGTATGAGGTTGGCCTCCATCTGATCTGGGAAGAGAGAGCAGCGAAGACAGGGTGAGCATTACGCTTCGGAACGAACCAAACCGCAGTGGAAAAAACAAAACAACGCGAGAACGTACTGCCAATAGGTTTCTACGTTGTTGTCTCTGAGCTGCGTCACCCCGAATCCAGGTTTAGCGCTGGAAAGACTCCAAACGGCGTCCTCTCCGACTTCCACCAACCCTCTCTTTGCCTCCGCCTCAAAACATCCTTTTTTTTTTCGATCTCTATTAAAAAGAAAAATTTTCAAGCGTTCTCTGAGTAGGTATTATTAGTACTGTCTGTGTACCTCCATCCAGCCCAGTATTCGTCTCTTCGGTGATAGCTTTGAACAGCTCCTGGCGAGCCGCACCTGAGCCAGTCGCCATTTTTTCTTCTTCTTCTTCTTCTTTCCCGCCTTTTTTTGGTCGACACAAATAGGCAAATTTCGTGGAGAAAAGGATGAAAACAAGGGTTTAAATCGAGGCAGCCAATCCGTAATCAAAAAAACATTGATTGCTTTTTTTTGTTTTGTTGGTTTGGGCCAAAGAAATCCAAGACAAGAAAGGTCGTCACCCTTCCTCCTTGGGCTTGTTCTTCTTCCTCCCCCTGTTGCTTATCTTACCTCTCGTGCAAATATCTTGTGGGAGTGTATCTGTGTGAGGCGCCTTCTCACCTTGCTTATTGTTTTTCTTCCCCTTTGCAGAAAAAAAAAATGCTTCGCACTGGCGTAACCAATCTGATTAGGCCCTCTGCTGCCACGCTTCTTCGTTCCTCCACTCTCCGCTCTTCCTCTGTTCTCAGCTGCGCTGGTTCTCACCACACCACCGCCGCTACTGTCACTGCCACACGCTTTGGCAGCAGAGCAGCCTATGCCTCTGACCATGGCCACCACCACAACGCCCCTCCCAAGGACGTCGATCTCAACCCAACGGAGGACAACACCAAGGGCTCTACCTCGCTGAGGAAGCTTGGCCTCTATGCTGGCGTCGCTCTGGCGGTTGCTGGCGCGTACTACTTGAGCCAGGACATGGTTGACAAGGAGAATGCGGAGCTGGCAAAGACGGCCGTGCCCTCCTTTGACTCCAAGAACTTCAAGCCCTTCAAGCTGCAGGAGGTCCAGACGATCTCTCATGACACCAAGATCCTTCGCTTTGCCTTGCCCACTCCCTATCATAAGGTCAGTAGCTCTAATGAGAGCTTGTGAGTGAGAGCGTATTTTGATTTGTTTTGTCTGGGCTTTGTGTGCTGCTTTTTTTCGCCCTGTGTGTTCTTATGTGTTTCTTTTTTCCCAACGCTTGAAAGATGGGTTTGCCGGTGGCTTCTTGTATTTTGACAAAAGCTCCTCCAGCCCCAGGCGAGGAGAAGCCCGTGATTCGTCCTTACACTCCCATTTCCTCTGATGACGATCTAGGTCTCTCTCCCTCTCTCCCTTTTTGCTTCCTTTCTCTGACAGAGCGATGTTAACTATGATACAGGATACTTTGATCTGTTGGTGAAGGTCTATCCTAATGGAGTGATGTCCCGTTACCTTCATAGCCTGAAGCCTGGCGACGAGCTGGAGGTCAAAGGCCCCATCTCCAAGATCCCCTACAAGCCCAATATGAAGAAGGAAATTGGCATGGTCGCCGGTGGCACCGGCATTACACCCATGTACCAGGTGCTCAAGGAAATCCTGAAGAATCCAGAGGATAAGACCCAGGTCTCCCTTATATTTGCCAACAAGTCCACCGAGGATATCCTCCTCAAGGACGAGCTGGACAACCTCGCCAAGAAGCATCCCAACTTCCACATCCATTATACCGTCGACTCAGCGCCGAGAGGCAAGTGGGAGGGAAGCGTTGGCTACGTCACCAAGGAGATGATCCAGCAGCATCTGCCTGGCCCTTCGGACGATGCCTTGATCATGGTGTGTGGCCCTCCAGGCTTCTACAAGCACGTCAGCGGCAGCAAGGCGCCTGACTACTCCCAAGGCGAATTGGACGGCCTGTTGAAGGAGCTGGGCTGGCGTAAGAACAACGTCTTCAAGTTCTAACCCTCTGTCTTCTGGTTGGGTGGCTGGTTTTTTTTTTTTCCCTCCAAAGAGGCTCTCTCCGCTTCCTCCTCCTCCTTGCTTGCTTGCTTGCGCAATGCTTCGTTCTGCACTTCTTGTGCAGCCTCTCTGTAGCTAAAGACAATAAAATAAAAATCCCCCAGTTGAGTTGAATTGTTGCACAGTTTTTGCAACTAATGTGCAGCAGGGGTGCACGCCAACCAGCAAGCACATTCGTGTCCTTTTGGCTGCAAAAACCGAACCGAAGGACACTCACAGCAGCACGCCTGAGGTGAGCAGCAAGCAGAAGAAGAAGATGAGTAGTGAAGCGGTAGTGCAGCAGAAGGAGCTGCAATTGCTGGAGAAGGTGTTGCTACGCTTCGCCATGGCGGAAAAGCAGGAGGACCTCGAGAAGGCGCTCTCTTCCTTCCTGGTGCCAGTGCTCTCCAAGTTTGCCAGCCCCCATGAGGCTACGCGCAAGAAGGTAAAACCTCCCCTTTTTTTAAAACGACGGTTCATCCGTTCATGTTTGAGCCACCAAAAAAACATGCCGACTTATCACTCAGTGTGTGTTTGGTGAAGGTGTTGGAAGTGCTTAGTCACGTGAGCAAGCGTATCAAAGCACATGAAGAGATCCGGCTTCCTTTAGTGGACCTAGCTCAGCAGTACCAAGATGAGAACACTCCCAGCTCCGTTAAGAACTTTTCCATCATTTACTTGGAACACGCGTTCAACCGGGCTTCTTCTGAGGTATCCTTTCTCTTTGGTTTCTCTGCTTCTGTCCTCTTTCGCGTTCTCTTTCTCTTTCTCTCTCTTCTCTTCAGCTGAGCAGCTCTAATGTCGAAACGTTGCAGGAAAAGAACCAAGTAATACCAATACTTCTCTCTGGAATAGCCGACAGACCTGCCAAGCAACAAAGTCTTCTGTTGCGACTGTTTCTCTCCCAGTTAAAAGGCATCAAGTTGCCTGCCAATGAAAAGGAACGAGAAGACGAGAGGTTTTCTTTCTTGCGGGACACCAACACTCGTCGTGTATTGTTGGAGTTTTTGCAAAACTTGCTTTTGATGGTGCCTGTTGCTGCTGGACGGCCACAACTACAAACAACGACAACAGACTCTACTAATCAACAACAGCCAGAAGGGCCTCAAGTGCCTGCTCTATCTTCAAACGCCATTAAGAGTTTGACAGGCGAGAAGCCTCTTCCTGCTTCTACTCTTGTTGAATACAAGGTTTGTAACCGTTTTTCTTTCGGTTTTCTTTTGCTATCTAATCGAAAGAATAACAAAGTTGACAGTGTTGGAGTTTCTGCGATCCGGTTTGTTTGAGGATAACGAAGTGGTGATGCATTACTTGATAGCATCTGCGGATTCTGATCACGCGGTTAAAGATTCTGGAGAAACAGCGCTAAAACGGCTAGACAAACTCGACAAAGAGAACGCAACTGTACGTTCTTGTCTTTCTGTGCTTTGTCTTGTTGTTTCTTCCGTTTTTTCTCTTGTTATTTCTGTAGAGGCTAACAACACACTGACCACTATGTTACATCGAACGAAGATTGTACAAAAAGTCTATTCTCTCTTTCAAGGCACTCTTGCCACAGATAAAACTACCCCACCTGAGGACAGAAGACGACCAGCATCTCCCTCGCTCCAGGTTTTACCACATTCTCTTCCTTACAACCTTTCAGTTTTGCTTTTATCTTCTCTTACTCTCTCTCTCTCTCTCTCATCTTAACCAGGAGCGATTGCTTTCTCATTTTTTGGTGAAGTCTGTGTTGGCCACAAACCAATTTCCCAACTCGCTCCAAATCATATTTGAGTCTATCTTTGGTACAACTTCCATTGTTTGAACATGTTTATGAACTTGCAGGAAATAACGGTCTTTATCTTTTATAACCATAGGCTCGTCTTCCAACAATAAGTTAAAGAAAGCAGGTATGGCCTTTGTACAATGGACTTTTCGTAATGCTAGAGACGACCAATTGGCTTTGATGGGACCCATCATCCTCTCATCTTTCCTCAAGATGCTTTCTCAATTTCCTGATGCAGAGTATGATAGGGGTATTTCTTTTTTGTTATTAGTTGTTGTTTGGTTTTGGTTTACTATTGGGCGAACAAAAGTTACTAAACCGAACATGTTCTGTTTGTCAGATACACACCAACTGAAAGGATCGGGCTTCGTTTGTATTGGACTTTTGGCAAAGCGAATACCTGCTCTGTTCCATAAAGACTTGGATCTTCTGAAGATGCTCTTAGACAAAGTGGACAACGAGAGGTCAGAGTCTGTTCGATCCAGCGTACAGGATGCGCTTTCTTTGCTTTCCAATGCCTACTACACTGCTCCGTCATCACTTCGCACTCAGTTGTCTGACTTGTTGTTGGAAATCGCTCAAAAGGTATTTACCAAACAGCTTTCGCTTCAAGCAACCATTCGATAGTAATGCTTGTATTATATAGGGAGGAGACCACTCTCGCTACACAGCCGTTCAATATGCGAACAGACTTTTCCCATTCAATCACATCACCTCTCGCTTTATTGATCTGTTGGCTGTATCCGATTCAAAGCTGGAAGTGCGAGAGGAAGGACATCACGGCTTGAAGCCTTACTCTATCGTCGAAAATCGTGATGTGGTCTCGGATCCATCGCAACCATTTCCTCCGTTTGATCAAATGGTGGAACACATTGCCGATGAATGCAGAAAAAGAACTCTTCCATCGGCGAAGAAGGATGACTTGCCTCTGCCTATGAAGACCTATGAAGAGGTGTTGCGTTTTTTACAAAGATGTTTGTTGGATTCGGCAGCAAGACGTGCCAGTCACGAATCAACCTCTTCCACAAAAGCGTCCTCTACAACAACAAGAAAAGAAAACCAGCCCGCTCCTCCAACCCGACAAGAACTTATTGCCTACTGGGAAAACTTGATGGGACAAAAAATGGCCACTGTCGCAGAAGAACAAGAAGAAGAGGAAGAAGATACGTTGAGTTTGTATCGATCATTGGTGGAAAAAGGAATGGGAGTGAGAGGAGAAGGTTCTTATGGCCTTCATCACGTGGCTGCCACTTCCATGTTGGCATTGAACTACACATTGCCGACCACGCTTGGAAAGTATTACTCTACTCGCTTGGATTGGCTCCAATCATTTCTCTATGTTGGCTTTCACGAATCACGAGATACTGTTGCCAAGGTAGGCCTTATTCTGCTCTTAGTTCCTTTCTTTCTGTCATCGTTGACAAAGATGTTGTAACCTCCTTTCATTCTTTCTGTTTAGCTACTGGGCTTTGCCACTGCGTCTATGGAGCATATTGTAGCAAAAGAGATTCTATCCAATTATTTGGAGCAATGGCTGGCTGAGCTGGATCCAAAGCAACCTAACACCGACAAAATAGAGGGTGCTACCGCTGCATTGGGATACCTCTACTGTCGAATTCTTCAGCTGCGATCCTTTCATGTAAACGCGTGGGACGTTGCCTCACTGGGTACGAAACAAACAAATACAAACATAAGCTACATCCTTCTCATTTGAACAAAATGCTTTACAGATGAATACATCCAACAAACGCTTGTGAAGCTGTGCGCACTATTGACGCATCATCACATAGATGTTCGTGTGGCAGCGGTGAAAGCCATTGGTGCTATTGGCAGATATAGCCCCTTACCATTGCCAGATTCGCTTTTAAGAGCTGCTAGTAGTTCCACCGCTAAGGATAAAGATGTGATGGATGTTGAAAGCAAAGGTCTCTCTCTCTTTGCTTGCTTTTTTGGAAGACGTAATCATTAACTCTGTGGTGATGCTTTTAGGGGATGAAATCAGTAAGCTCATTATAATCGAGAAACTGGCATCGCTGCTTCGATCCACAACAACTGAGAAGCGGTTGACAGAGCGGCTATCAATTGCTTTAGGATATATGTGTTTAGGAGACCACAGCGCTAGTTTCAAGCAAGAGATACTAGATGCTCTATTTAAGTTGGATCAGCTAAAGACGGAGGAAATCCATTTTACAGTGGGAGAATCTTTTGCATGCATTGCTGCAAGTTCCTACTTTGCCTCTTTGCCAACTTTTGATCCACTAGCCCCAGAAGAAACACAAGAACTTGCTGCCTCCATTAACGCAGAAGTAGGAGCAGCACATGAAACCAGTAGCGATGAGAAAGGAAAGGAAAAGGAAACAAGTAGAATACAGGAGAGCGAAGAAGACGCGGAAACGATGAAACACGTAATGTCGACAATATTGGAGAAGTTGGTCTCCAGTCAAAGCAATGTTCGTGCTGCTGCAGGCATATGGATGCTGTCTCTGCTTAAGCACTGCGGAAGCCGTTCCAATGTGCTGCAATCAAATCTACAGAGAATACAGATGGCCTACTCTCGTCTCTTGGCTGATAATAATGAAATCGTTCAGGAAGTAGCTTCAAGGTATCTATATTACTCCTTATCGAATCTCTTTGTGTTCCTTTTTGATCTCATTTCTACCTTCCTCTATCACAGAGGTCTTACATTGGTGTACGAACACGGAAATGCCGATATGAAAAAGGAACTTATCGAGAATTTAGTGGGTACTTTATCCACAGGCAAAGCACGCAAACGAGCAGAGGTTTCAGTGTCCAGCGATACCGAAGTACTACCCTCTGGAGCACTTGGAAGCACTCCTAAATCTATGGGAGGTGGTAGCCTCTCCACATACAAAGAACTCTGCAGTGTTGCTAATGAACTTGGTATTTATTCGTCCTTTTAACTTCTGTCTTCTGCTTTTGTCAACTTACCTCTGCCCGTATTTCTGCCAAAGGACAACCGGACCTCATATATCGCTTTTTGAATCTGGCTAGTCACCAAAGCCTCTGGAATTCTCGCAAGGGCGCTGCCTTTGCAATGAAAACTCTAGGTCAAGCTGATGCTGAATCGATAAAACACTTTCTTCCAACTCTCGTTCCCAAGCTTTACGTTCGTCTCTCTTCTTCTGCGTTCTTCTGCGTTCTTCTGCGTTCTTCTTACTTACTTACTTACTTACTTACTTACTTACTTACTTACTTACTTACTTTGTTATTTAGCGGTATTCTTATGATCCGAACCCAAGATTGGCTCAATCGATGAGAGCAATATTGGATAGTCTCGCTGACTCCAGGAAAGCAGTCGAAACCTATTTTGATGCGATAATGAAGGAACTGTTGGAGAGCATTGTATCTAACATATGGCGTACCAGAGAAGCAGCCTGTCATGCCTTAACAGACATCCTTCAAGCGCGCAAGTGGGATCAAGTTGGTCCATATTTAGAGGATCTCTGGATTCGTTGTTTTAGGTTTGTGTTAAATTTCATTCTACTCGCTAATTTGCTTCTTACTATTCCTTTCGGTGAAGAGCAATGGATGACATCAAGGAGAGCGTTCGCAATGCTGCTAAATCTTTATCTCGAACCCTGGCAAGTCTTTCGGTATGTATAATACTCTTTAAGATGCGGTAAAACGCTTATTAATTCGATCAACAGATACGTCTATGCGACCCAATTTATACAAACATGGAAGCTGGTGCGAAAGCCATCGCCGTTGTTCTGCCATTCTTGCTGGACAAGGGTATAGTCAACGATGCTAAAGAGGTGCAGAGCTTCGCCGTCACCCAAATCCTTAAAATAAGCAAAGTAGGGGGAGCTCTTCTTAACCCTCATGTCCCCAAAATTATATCAGTTTTGCTACAATCTCTCTCTGTATTAGAACCTCAAGGTTTGCTTTTTTTTGTGTCTCTTCTCTCTCTCTCTCTCTCTCTCTTTTAGTTTTCTTATTTCTTATTAACTTATCTTTCTCTATTCAGCATTCAACTATTTATCATTTCACACGGACAAGTACAACGTCACTCAACAAGATCTGGAAAACGCACGTGTGGCAGTTTCGAAGCTCTCTCCTCTAAATGACACGCTTGATCTCTGTGTGCGACATGTGAACGCAGACAACGTGCAGGAAGTATGCTCTCAACTGGCTCACATCATATCACATGGAGTGGGTCTGCCCACTAAAGCTGGAGCAGCAAGGATCGTGGTTTCTTTGGGTAATGCTCTTTCTCATTCTTCTTATTATACTACTTGGTTTTTGAAGCGGAACTAAACATGTTTACTATAGTCTTGCAATGTCCTTTCGAGCTGAAACCTCATGTTACTGTTTTGTTGAAGGCGTTGCGCTCGTCTCTGAAAGATCGTTCGCCTGTTATTCGCATGGTTAGTTTCTCCTGTTCTTGCTTCGCTTCTTACTTGTTTGTAACAGTTCGATTTCAAATCAGAACTATGCAGTAGCAGTGGCTAATCTATCAAAGCTCGCAACGGAGAGATCTCTGCGTCATTTGATATCTGCTCTGTTAAAGCTGTACAAAGAGAAAGGAGACAGTGCGTCTCGCAACGTTTGTGGAGTGATGCTGCTGCAAATGATCAAAGTGGCTCCTGACACTCTAAGAGAGTTCAACAAGCATGTCATCCCTCTCATCCTTCTTGGAAAGAACGACGAAGATGACGAAAATAGAAAAGTCTTTGTAGAGGTTTGGTCTGGTTCGTACTTATTCTCCCTTCGCCTATTTCCTTTGTTTTTTTGTCTTTTATACTTAACAGGTTTGTGGTTTAGAGTATGGAATGGTAGGTTCAGTTCAGTTGTACCTGAAAGAAATCATGCAAGCAGTTGAGGAAGCAATGCATTCCTCCAGTTGGTCTATGAAACGGTTTGTAGAACACCTTTTTTTTCTAAATTTTGATGTCGTTCCTCATTTCCTATATTTATTTTTACAGACAAGGTGCACTAACATTGAAAGACGTTTCTGAGAGCATCGGTCAAGATTTCAAAAGACATCTCGACCACGTTTTAAATCTGTTAGTGGAGGCATTTCCTGGACGCACGTGGAAGGGCAAAGAAGCGTTGCTCATTGCTCTGTCTGCTGTTGTAACGGCGTGCAAGGACGACATTCCGGTTTGCGCTCCAGAAGAAAAGTTGGATGAGCTAGTTGTGCGCGTGCTGGCAGCCAGACAGAAAGAAGATAAAGGTAAAGATAAGGATGAACTGAAGATAGCTGGAGGAACCCTACCAACAGCTCTGCAATTGTTCCGTATGGTGCTTCATGAAAGCAAGAAGCGTGATAAGGTAAACGTTTTCTGCCTTCTTTCGTTTACTATATTTCTGAATCATTCTTTATTTCTTTCAAACAAGCCGTACAAACGTCATGCTCTGAACTGTTTGTCGGCTTTTGCCAAGTTATATCTACCACTGCGACCCATTATCTTTATAGAGTCTTATCCCTCTCTTTCTGAAGATGCCATTGGAACAAGTCTCATGGATGAAGAAAACGAAGAGAACACTGAGCCCGAAAATCGGGATAAGCCAAAGAAGGAGAATCCGCTCGACCTCGTCATTAAGGAAAAAGCCTTTGAGGTGCTGGGCTTTGCTTGGCCTCAACACAGTGATGATATTGATGACGATGTTTCAGGAAGAAGAGTGCACGAAGCTTTCGTTGGGGAGTACTCTGCTTTGCTGTTACAGCAGCTCCCTCTCAACACTTGGAATGTACAATTGGCGATATTGCAAGCGTTAAAACGGTTGCTCGAGGGCTTGCCTACATCATCTCCTTATGTGAATGTTCACCTTGTACGTTCTACTTTCGTTTTTTCTTCTTCTTTTTCTTCATCATCCTCTTAGTTGAGTTGTTCTTATACCTTTTATTTTAGGCGACGGAGATTGTTGAAGCAATGCGAGTGTCGTTACGTGATGCTAAGTTTTCGTCCGTACGCAAAGGTACCTTTTCTGCACGTTTACAATCCGCAGAACATTAACAAACAAACAACAAAAAAACTTATAGGAACGGTGGAAGTGATACAAGCTCTCATCCAACACAACGAAGGCAAAGCTTTGCTGCAACAGCGCCAAGAAGTTAAAGCGGAGCTAACCCAAGCTGCTATTGCAGACACGAACCTCAGCACCTCCGTCTACCTCGTCCTCGGCACTCTCTCTTCTTTCTCCACTTCTTCTTAACTTAAAAGTTTATTTATCTTTACGGCGAGAGAGCTTTTGACACAAACACACATAACTCAGAAACTCGTTGCGTCGCTTTGGGCAGGCTTCCCAATACAAATGCGTTTCTCCACCTTCAAAGATGAGAGCCGTCTCCAGAAAGAGCTGCATGAGGGAGGGGTTGAGCACGTCGGCATTGTCCTCCCCGAACAGAAAGCCCTGCAGCTTTTTGAACTCTCGTTGCTCTCTTTCTTTCTCACGATGCACCCAACACACTCTTCCTTCCACCTTGGGTCCTGCCAAAGCTGGAAACAACACAAAGTGTTAACAAAACGCAACAAGCTAACGCACAACGAATGAACAAGGCAGAAACAGTTTAGTACATTGCCAGTAGAGTGTGCTCTGCTGTTGGTGCCTGTGAATAGCCCAGTTGCGAAAGTAGAGACGCAGTGGCAGTCCCGTCACAAGGCTGTACATTACGATGGTTCCTTTCCTCGTCACTTTCATGGTGTAGTCTCCTATGTCTTCCGTGCTGCAAAGTGGTGGCCTTCAGCAAGAAGAAAAGATAGAAGAGAGAAGGAGAGTGCCTACTCTGAGTATAACTTTTCATAGTGGAAGTTATCAGAGAGCATATTAAGAAGCTTGGCTTGCTTTGAGGTGGCAGCCTTTCGAGCAAGAGAATGCCTTCTCCATGAATTGGCAGAGAGCCTCTTTAGACTTCGCCTCAACAGCAAAACGCGGTCGATAAACACCAACATGGAAGATGCCTCCCCAATCAGCTCGTTCACTTCCGCCACTTGATCACGATCAGCACATTTGGTACGCGCAAACAAAAGTGGCCTCTTTGGGCCAGTGTACTCCTGTATGACCTCTTCTGGTGGCTTTGTTTTACGCTTCTTGTCTCTGTTTGTGGGTTCATCCTGTGGGTCCGCACGTTGCGCTGCCGAACGAAGCGTGGTTGCCACTTTCTTCAGGTTAACTTCAGGGTCTGCTGTTGGAGAAACGTTAATATTGGTAATCGGAACCCTAGAGGCAAATTGTTACCAGAGTAAATGAGTGAAAGTCGCTCAAGAGCTACTTTCTTCCAGTGAACTGGATCGCTCGCTTCTTTTGTTTCCAATGGCACAGCACTACCAGCCAACGGTGGCGCAAAGCTATTGAAGTAACAGACCCGCCACAGATCCGCACATCCCAAGCAGTCCCGCCACCACGAACATACCCGTTGAGCTGACACCAAGTCCTCCACTCCTGCCCAGCCCAAGACTGTCAGAAGCAGCTCGTTCGGTAACCTTTCCATGTTTCTTCTGTTGCAAACCTTTTTTTTTTTTGCTAATCGTGCCTTATAAAATAAGAATTATGCGATTGGTCCAATTAATTAACGCCCTTTCAATGCTATGCAGGTGTGCGGTGGACTTCCTTTCCTATGCAGCTCCACGTGAGCCCGCAAAAACCTAACGCTCGCTGGCGGAGGAGGAGGTGCAGGTGGTGGAAATGTCGCTTCAAATAAATTAATGTTAAAAAAAATCACAAAAAAGCGAAGAAGCAGAAGTAAAAACCACTACGGTTGGCAGATGGTGGGCTTGTAGTGATGCTCAAAGAAAGAGGGGTTGGTGTAAAGGCCGGAATAGGGTCTGTCCGAGGGGCCGCTGGGAAGAGCGCTCCACACAGTTGAGGTTGCAAGATCAGCCACGTAACGCCACGAAGGACCAAACGTTATAGATCTTCCTTTATCCTTAAACATTGCTCCCTATTTTTGAGTTTTGGTTGTTCTTGTTAAAGGAAGCAAAAACTTAAAAGAGGAAGAAAATAAAACCTGTAAGAGAGTGGCATGACATCCTTCCACAGGAACGTCCTTCACATCGATGCCCAACAAGGATGCAACCGGCAACTTTCCGTTGAACAAAATGTTGACCATCAGCATAGAGTGGTTGGTGGCATAGGTCTCCACGTTCTCCAATCCGATAGCATCAATTTCGCTCAGCACTCGTGTCGCCACTCGTCTAAACGTCTCCTTCCTTCCTTCCTTTCCAAACCATTCCTCCTCAAACAACTTGGAATTTATCCCTTCTCCTGCATCTTCCTTCAGAAAAGCATCTTCTGCGCCGAGCAAAATCCGATCAAAATACCAATGAAACTCCAGTAGGGAGAAAGTATGGTCGGAGAGGAACCGCCAAACATCTGCTCCGAAGCTTCTTCCAAAGACATCCTCCATCAAGGCCTGCCACACGAGCGAATAGACTATAGGGCCTTTGCTCTCCGCGGAATAGGTCAGGTCCCACTCACGAAGAAGATCGGCAGCAGCAGAGACACTTTGCTCCGGTAGGACTGGTCGAAGGAGCTTCATAAACTGTTGGGCTTCTTTGGAGAAGCGATCCACTTGATAGGCTTTCATGTCTTCGATAGTGAACTTGGTTTGCTGCTTTGTTTTGTCGCTGAGGAGGTCAGTGATGCGAGCGGCACGATAGGGACCCATGTGGAGGTTAATAGAGAGAGGAATGGAGGCGTTGTTGTGACGTGGTCTTTGCATGTTGTTGTTGGCGGTGGCGATGAAGTGGGTGTCGGGGTTGTAGATGGAGTGAAGCTCATCGGGGTGCACTCGACCTTTCCAACTGTGTTCGAACCCTGGTGTCCATGCTATTACTGGATGGAAGCCTGTTCGTTGAAGTAGAAATAAATACAAAGGGAAAAAAAAAGATGGAAGGAAGGGAGAGAGCAGAAAGAGGAAAGGGTACCGGAGTGAGAAGGAGCACGGTTAGGAAGAAAGCCAGACTGTTGATAAGCGATGTTGCCTTGGCTATCAGCAATCAAAAAGTTGGCAGAGAGGGCAGTGTGCTTGAGTGCTTCTTGTGCCTCTTTTGCGGTGGACACTTTTGGTGGGGGTACAAAGGCTTGAATGTCGGATGGTGCTAATTAAAATAGATGTTATGTTCAGTCATCTTCAAAAAAAAAAAAATAAAACAACCAACGAGAAAGAAAAGAAGTATAAGCGTAAGCGTACCCATTTCTGCCCAAGACCACTTGCGCATTAAGTATATGCCGTCTTCCACCGCCAAAGCAGTGCTGTTGTTAGGGCCAAGTTCATGCTTGTCCAATTCCAACACTCCGTTATCGTTTTCATAGAATACAAGCGTAATGTCTTCGTGCTTTCCATCTTTTTGTTTGAGTACTTCCACTCTAGGCACAAAGTCAAGCCACTCCACCTTACCATCCTTGCTCACCCGCTTGTACTTGCCGTCCTTGATTTCCTCCAAGAAGAAGTCAATCTGGTCCATGAAGCCATACGTAAGTCCATATGACACGTCCTTATTTCTACCCATTATTACAGCTGTTACGTTAAAATAAAATTAAATAAAAACAAAGGAAAATGATTCAGTCAGTCATCAGTCATCCAAAATGAAAGGGAGAGGAAGAGAGAGAGAGAGAGAGAGAGAGAGAGAGAGAGAGAGACCAGGAATTCCAGGCACGGTAATGCCAGTCCAATACTGCTCAGGCTCATCCAGATAGTGGAAAAGGATCTCATACCAAACGGCGGGCAAGCGGCTAATCTCCAAATGAGGATCATTGCACTGCATCGGCTTACCGCTAGCACTGAGCTGGCCTCCCACTACCCAATTGTTGCTGGCTTTGATGGAGGGAATGGCAGGGGAGAAGCGAACCTCTGGCGGCACGAATGGTTGAAGAACGCGCACTCTCTTGATGGCCTCCAAGAGAGTGTCGTCAATGTTGTCCAGGTTTTGAGGGAAGAGCTGTTGAAGGCGTTCGAGAGGCACTCCGCCCTGGAGAGCCTGGATCACAAAGGCCTCCATGTTGCCTTGTGACTCAGCAAGCCCCATATAGGCCATTAGCTTGAGCATGCCCAGTGAGTGTTCTATCCTCCTGTTTTATTTGGTGTTCTTGTAGTCAGAAACAACAAGCAGAAGAAGGAAGAAAGAAGAGGGGAGTCACAAGGCAACATGGAGGAAGAAGGAAGAAGAAGAGAAGGAGAGAAGAAATGATGACAAGAACAAACCAAGGTTCAGGCGTGTAACCTGTGAGCAAGAACTCGAAGCGTTTCTCAAAGAAGCCAGCAGCGGCCTCCTTCTCAATGTAGGCGTTGATGCCAGCCACGTAGGCCTCCAAAAACTCGAGCATACGCGCCACCTCGGGAGAGCTCTTGGCGGCCTCGCGGATGCGCTGCTCTCCTTCCTTTCCATCTCGGCCAAAGCCCAGCTCCCTGAAGAACGTGTCGATGCGGCGCGTGGTCTCGTCGCTGGCCAAACACTCGCTCAGTCGCCCGGTGGTCAACAAGCGTTGCAACACCATCTGCACCAAACGATCTTGCGCATGTGCCCAGCCTTTTAGGTTTTATGAATTATTGTTAGATTTTTGTGGCAACACCAAAAAAAGAAAGATGGATGAAGATGACTGAGTAGTGGTAGTAGGCACCAAGAGCACGAGCATATGCGAGGTCATCTTTGCCCCAAATCTCCATGACGCCGGCGTTAGGGGCGTGACGCTGAAACCTGAGGCGCGAGCCCGCCACCACCACCTCCTGCACCTCCTCCACAGCCAGCGCGTGCTGGGGACCCCTTTGCTGGCCCACGTAGAACTGCAGGAAGGCGGCGGCCAGCACCGCCACCACCGCCAGCCCCCCGCCCACCAACGACAACCTCTTTCTGGGCATCTCTCTTCTTTCTTCCTTCTCTCTCTTCCTTAAATTTTGGGGCAGCGGCGACCCCAATTAATTTTTTCTTTTTCTTTCTTCCTCCTTCTTGTGTCATGTTTTAAAGAGTTGGCAAGAGTGTCGGTATGGAGGCAAGAGTAGTAGTTTTGAGGAACCTCCTGGAAGCGGGGGACTCGATGTTTGACACGCTCCAACAGGAAGGAGGTCGTGGCATCTTTCCCACCACCATCTCATCAAAGCCTCGGGACAATTGGTTCTCACGGTACATCGTTCTACGTGCCAGCGCTTCGGCCGGGCAGCTTCAACCAAAAGAAACGTTTGTAGTTCACGTGGTTGGTGGGGGAACAATCCAACATGAACTCTAAGCGTTGTTGTGGACTGGTATCCTTGTGATGGTTCCAATGACGTAGGCCTTGTGGATTCCGAAAGGAACGAAGTAAACGACGTGGTTCTGCAGAAGAAAGGCGAAGGTGCATGCAGCTGGGCACCAATAGGATGGAGGCAGAGGACATGTACGCTTCGCTGAGGAGGAACCAACGCGATCAGCGAAGTTGAAGGATGATGAAACCGAACATTTGAGTCAAGGAGGAGCAAGACCAGTTACTGCTTGCTCAAAACGGATACGTGGCCTGACCAAGAAGATACCTTGATGGTAGCGAAAAGGGTGTGCTTTCAATTCGATCCTCGTGGGTATGACGATAAGGGAGTCAGAGTGACCAGCCAGGTGGTTGCTGTGAAACCCCACCAGGGCAAACAATTGCGAGCGGAGCGGAAGCTTAGGTTCATGTTCCTGCGGGGTGCACTGGTTGTGATTGAACCCGCAGAGTCAGAGTCAAATGGTGTGAGAAGGAGGATGAAGATGAAACCAACAAGGCCAGAAGAAAGAAAGACCAGTGAGAACCACAGTCACTTTGTAAACATCCAATGAAGCCTATTTGCGTTGCGTTGTATCTAATAAAGTTCCAATGCCTGGACAGGACTCTTTGCTATAAGTGTCGACACAAAGGCGCCCAAGAAGAGAAGCAAGACCGCATGGGGTGGCTGTTACGTTGGTTGGCCACCGGTGATGTTGTGCCGCTGCGACGGGACACGCCTGTGGTCCTTGGCCGCCGCGATATGGAACGGGTTTCAAAAACAAGCAAAGCACCGGTGGACAAGCGCTGCAGCCGGCAGCAAGTGGAAGTCGTTTGGACAACGGCAATACCCCAAGAAGAAGAACGAGTCCGCTGCCTGGTGGTATGTTTTTGTTGCTTCTATGGACTATTGTTTATTTCTTTCCATCCTCAAAAAGAAACGAGAACCTCTTTGTCGAGTAACCCTAGCCTTTCTTCTTTCAACACCAACAAAAAAAAGTATAGAAAGGCCGTAACCCTTCCTCGTTGAAGCGTGAAGGAGAAAACGACGCCAGAATCCTTTTGCCGTTGACGAAGCAAACCAACGCCGGTGCTTCTGCGAGCTGCGATGATGGGACTGTGTTGAGGGAGGGCGATGTGTTGGGCTTGCTTGTAGGGGACGAGCATTACACTTTGCGTTTGGAACAGGTTATTGAGGAAGAAGAAGAAGAAGAAGAGAAAGCTAAGGAGCCAAAGACAGAAGCGAAAGAGCAACAAAAAGACAAAGAAGGAGAGAAGGAAAAAGAGAAAGAGAAAGAAAAAGAAAAAGAAGCCGAAGCGGTAACCAGCCGGAAGCGCGATATATATGAGGAAGCAGACCGATTGGCAAAGAAAGATGAAGAGCTAGCTCTACAATTACAACGTCAATGCGAGAAAGAAGAACAAGAACGAAGAGAACGACAAGAAAGAGAAGATGCTGCTCTTGCCAAAGCTTTAGCGCAACGACATAACGAAGACTCAATTGAAGCAGAAGAAGAAAACGAAAGAGATCCGTGGAAGCCTCTCTCCTCTAGAAAACGAGAACGAAAAGAACTGGATGACGAAGAAGAAGAGCCAACGAAAAAGAAGAAAAAGAAGATAACCACAAACATCACGTCCACCGCCAGAAGTACTGGAAGAGGATTAGGCAGAAGATATGCAGCAAGGAAAGCTATGAAGCTTGTTTCACGCATTCATTGGTACGACCAAGTAACGGCTGGAACTAGCAGTGAAGAAGAAGAAGAAGAAAGCGCCATAGATGAAGAGGAAGAGCCAGAAAACGAGTTTCAACCAACGTCATTCCGACAGAGATGTATGTATGGCGGTGAATGTTATCGCACGAATCCAAACCACCGCGCCGAGTACTCTCACCCTGGAGATGAAGACTGGGAAGAAGGCGATGATGACTCTGGCGAAGACGTTGGCTCCGCAGATGAGAAAGGACCCGACGAAGAGGAGTCCATCGACGACGACGAAAGCGATGAATACCTTGGCTAATGAAACCTAATAGGGTGGTACAAAATGTGTCGACAAATTAGATGTCGGCAAAAATATAATCTGATCTACGCCGTAATGTCGACAGTATGTCCTCAAAAATTCGTTGAAAAAAGAAAAGAAGAAAAAAAACAGCACAAAAAAAAGAGGAGAGGAGAGGAGGACGGCTTGATTTATCGCTAGTTCGAGTGAACTTTTATCAGAAAAAAAGATGCCGGCCAGGTACACAGACAATGAGCCCAGCTGTGGCAGCAAGATGTTGAACGGCGCTGTCGTTGGTGCAGGCCTTGGTTGCACGTTTGGCGGAGTGTTGGGCCTGTTGTCCAACATCCTCTACGCACGACGAGCCAAGAAGCAGGGACAAACTGTCCCGATGAGGACCATCATCAACGATTCTGGAAGAGCGGCTGTCACTGCGGGTGCTGCCTTCGGCTTTTTCCTCGCTATTGGCACCATGATTCGTTGCTTGGAACCCACCACAGGCGAGAGCGAGGCCCAGATGGCGTCCTCCTGGCAGAGGCACAACAACAGAATGATCTGGACCGCCCGCTCAGGTCTCGTTGCCTCTCGCCCCTCCCTCTCTTCCTCTTCTTCTCCCCTCCCTCGACTAGACTGAAACAACGAAAAAAAAACACAAGCTTTTGTTATTATTTTAGAAACATACATATTATTCACACAAACGAGGATTGGCTCTCTCTCTTACTTTTACACCCACTCACTCTCTCAACTTGTTGCTGTTCGTTTTGTCGGTCGTGGTGGTCGCTCGTTGGGAGCGGAAAGAAGTGGTGGTGGTGGTGGTGGTGATGACCGCACCCAGGTCCTTCTTGATGTTGCCAGAGCTGGTGGTGCGCGTCACTTCTATCTTGTTCAGCTTTCTCACTCCATCCGCTCTTGTCAGTGCTTTTGTTGCCGCTTTTTGTTTTCGTATTTAGTAATGGGAGAAGAAAAGACGAAGCAAGCAGAAAGAAGAAAGCAGGAAGAAGAGGTACCAGTGGTGGACGACATGCGATAGAAGAACTGCCAGTCTTGGTCCTTCCACTTGATGGATAGTTGGCTGAGAGAGGGCTCCTGAGAGGTGCTGCCCCCGGAAGGGGAGGGCAACTGGAGGAGATGCCGGATGCGGTCCAGCTTTGCGCTCTCCTCCTCCGTCAAAGAGGAGGTGGTGGAGTTCAACGTGCTGAAGAGGAAGAGGAGCACGCTGGTGTCGTCTTTGCCGAATGTTGTGTAATTATAATGTATCAACTGCGGCAAATAGACCTTTTGTTTGTCACAAAAAGCAAGTCAGCAAGACAGAAGAATTAGCAGAAGCAGAAGCAGATGCAAGACACAAAACAAAGAAAGAACAAGAAGAACAAGAAGAAGCGAGTGAAAGAAAAAAAAAGTGATGAACCTTTTTGTTTCGCTTTTCCTTTTTATCTTTCTTGGAGGGAAGTTCATCACCGAATTGGAGGTTGATTAGAAGATACTCCTGGGCGGAGAGCAACAAGTTCTTTCGAAGATTGTTGGCGGTGTAGACTCTCAAAGGGACTCCATCTCCCAAACCCAAGGACAGAGAGAACGGCAACAAGGGCTCTTCTCGTCGAATACGAAGGCTATACCTTTTGTCCTCCGGTGTAAAACGAGGAACTGATATTACTTTACAACCTGTTTAAAGTATTCCAATGGCGGGAAGAAGAACATGATTAGAATGCATTAAATGCCTATAAAGACAGAAGGAAAGAAGGAAAAAAAAGAACAAGAGGAAAGAAGAGTGAAGCAGAAAGAAGGAAAAGGGAAGAGCACCGAAAAGATGAGAACGAGGAGAATGAGCAGCACGAAGAATGGCATGCTCGATTTCAGGAAGAGTGAACTCTAATCCACCTATATTGTAGGCGACCTGATTGATGGTAGAGAGCATGGCCAATTTTCCCTTCGGCATCAACAACTCGGTGTGAGCATGAAGGGCCAACAAGTTGTGAGCGTTGATGAAGAACGCCATTCGTTGCTCCTCCGAGGTCATCAATTCCTCCAAATTCACCTTCTGGAGCTCTCCGGTATCGACAGAAAACTTCTTGAATTCTTCCGAGTGGCTTATTGCAGCGGCTGTCTTGCGAGAGGAGATGCATGCCTCTTCGCCGGCTGCTCTTCTATAGAGATTTAATAACGTGGACAGGAGATCTTGAATGACCACACTTGGTTTTCTGGATTCTGTCCAGATCTTTTTGGCGTTCAACACTGAGCTTTCTTCGTCCAACTGCATCCGAAAACCAAAGTACATTTGCATTCAGTGTTTTGAGAGAGAGAGAGAGAGAGAGAGAGAGAGAGAGAGAGAGCCAAACCTGAAAACGATAAAGACAACTATCGTCATCATAATAAACCCACTTATCCTGCGAGTTCTCATCAATCTCAATGGCGTGAATATACTCATCATCCAACAAGTTTTGACAAATGTTGTGAGCAATTTCTCTGCTAGTCTGCTTGAAGTGCATGACCCAGTCCACTCCCTCCTTGCCTCGAAAGACTTTCTTCCAGTGCTGTCTCGAGGAGGAGGAGAGAGAGGAACGAATGCTCCGCACTTCCACTCCACCCGTGGGGTCTCTCATTGCTAAGACGAGCTGATCCATCTCCTCACGTTGCAGCCAACGAACGAGCTTCTCGTGGTGCTCCTGACATTCCTCCACGTAACACTCGTAGTAGGCACTCTTCTTGAAGCTCGGGAATCGTTTGCGCTCCAGAAAAGAGAAGACGTCTTCTTGAATTGTTTGAAAGAGAGTTATGGGCAGCTTTTCTTCTGCTTCTCCGCCTTTTCCTTTTGCTTTGCCGTTGTCAACCTTGGAAAGAGCCTTCCCAATGGTGTCGATGGATTGTTCCGTAGAAGAAGAGGAAGGAAGAGAAGCAAGAGACAGCGGAAAGGCGGGAGAGGGATTGGAGGGACAGGCCAAGAATTGCTGGAAGATCTGCTTGGCGCCTTCCAAAGTTGGCGCTTGCTTCCATTGCTCCACTCGCAGATAAAACTCGAGCTCCTCCAATCCGCTCTGCTCTGTCACCAGAAAAAACTTGAAAGCACTTTTTTTTTTGAATCGTCAGAGATAGAAGAAAAGAAAACAACAAATTATTTAAAAAGAAAGAAAAAGAAAAACAGAAATAAGAAAATAAAATAAACAAAAAAGAATATTTAAAAAAAAGAATAACAAAAAGAAAAATAGAATAACCCAAAGAATAAAAAGAAAGGTAAAAAGTAGAGAAAAAAAGAACGTACTCGATACAATCATCGTCAGAAAACATTTCATGGATGTTCTGACAACAGTAGAACTTGTCCTTTTCTCGCCTGGCCACGGTGGCCACGAGGCCAGACAGAGACAACGCAGAGCCACAAGAATCTCTCCTGGGGGAGTCGTTGGGGCCGACCGTCCGGGACCGGCTGCCACGCTTGGGCTTGCCTTTGCTCAGGCTTTTGCTGATGAAGCTCTTTCTGGTCTTGCTCTCTCTGTCCTTGCGGTCCGCCCTGGCATCTCCTCCTCCCAAAGAAACGGTGCTGGACCGCTCCAATCTCAGATGTGGATTCATCGTCCTTCCAATCAATTTTTTTGCGTTCCGTTTTTTTCTTTTTTTTTTTGTTTTTCAAATAAAAAAATAAATGAATTAATTTGTGAGGTGCGTCGGTTCGAATCCCGGTCATGTACACTTTGGATGGGTTGAAAGGTGGCGACGGTTCGAATCCCGTCGATGCTGCAGATTGTTTATCTGTCGACACAGCAACCGTTCAGCTAATTGCTAGACATTTGCTCTGACCGAAAAGAAACTTTGCCAAGCAACAACACCAACCAAGATGGAGGAGCAGCGCCCGGCGAGAAGCGAAAGCGTGGGGGAGGTGGAGGTATGTCGTTTTCCCGAAGCTTTGCACTTTTGGCCATGCGTTGAAAAAATTTGTTCCTGACATATATGTTTTTTGTGCACGCTCCCGCAAAGAGTGCCGAAGGCGGCAAGATCAAAAATTTGGGCGACCGCATGAAAGAGCATGAGAAGATGGTTTCTAGCACTGGAAGAATAGACCCCTCCACGCCCTATGTTATCCGGTTGGACGGCCATAAGTTTTCCAAGTTTACCAAAGCCTTCAAACGTCCCTATGACGAAAGAAGTACTTGCTCACTTCCTCGCTGTGCTTTTCTCTTGTTTCTTGCTCTTATCGTCTTTTTGTTTTGCAAAAGTTCATATTGCGATGATAGAAACAGCGAAAGAGCTATTGACCACGTTTAACCCAAGAGTGGTCTACACTTGCAGCGATGAGATAACAATGGTCTTCACGGCAGTCAACCCCAAAGAAGGAGAGGAGATAGAAGGAGACGACCAGGACCCGAGGAAGCTCGAGCAACGAAAAGAAAGACCTTTTAACTTTCTTCTCCACAGCGGAAAGATTCAAAAGGTCTTTTTTTCTTTTTATTCTCTCAGCTTCTTTCTTCTTTTCTGCTTTCTTCTTTTCCTTCTTCGTATCAAAATACGTTGCTGATTTGGAATATAAACAGATTGTTTCGCTGACAGCAGCCTTCGCTAGTTCTTGCTTTGCTTATCATCTCCGTTCGTTATCTTATGATCCTGTTACCGAAGCTGATGTAACTCACTTTTTCTTTTTTTCTTCTCTCTCTCTCTCTCTCTCTCTCTCTCTCTCTCTCCCTTCTTGTTTATGACGTCAATAATCTCTTAAATGATTGTTTTTTTTATTTAAAGCTGCTGAACCACGTTCAGAATTCAAGACCTCACTTTGACTCTCGAGTGCACAACGTCCCTAACAACGCTGAGGCTTATGTACATTGACTCGTCTCTTCTCTCTGTTGTTCAGTAAACTTACCATAATCATCCTATCAGAATAACGTATATTGGAGGGCGAGTTATGACTTTAAGAGGAACAGCATAGCAGGACTGGCCCAGCATTACTTCTCTCACAAAGAGCTACAAGGCTTGAACACCACCCAGATGCTGGAAAAGCTTGAGAAGGAAAAGCAAATCGACTGGAATGACTGTCCTGATTGGTATAAATGGGGTTCGTCTTCCCTAGCTCTCTCCCTCTCTCTCTCCCTCTCTCTCCCTCTCTCCCTCTCTCCCTCTCTCTCTCTCCACTCTCTCTCCCTCCCACTCTCTTCTCTCCTCTCCCTCCTCTCTCCCTCTCTCCCTCTCTCCCTCTCTCCCTCTCTCCCTCTCCTCTCACTCTTTTTGTTTTTTTTGCACATGAAGGAGCCTATGTGAAGAAAGGATCTTATCACCATGTTGGCAAGGATCGCAACGGGCAAGAAGTGATGGTCGTTCGTCATTGCCCCGTTGTTGTCAAGAAACCCACTGAAAAGCTGGACGAAACAAACATCAAGTTTCTTCTCTGCAAATGTCTTACTCCTGAAGAGACTCCTTCCACTCAGCAGTAACTGCTTGTAAGACGAATAAAAGGACAGTTCTCTACAAAAAAAGCTTTTATTCAGAGGAGAGAAGACGAGGAAGGTAAACCAAAAAGAAGTAAGTAAGGAAGAGGGCTAAAAAGGCGTAAAGCACAAGTGGCAACGTGTAAAAGAAGTGCAAGTCGAGAGCTTCAATGCTAACAACAGAATTACGAACAGGAGGGATGATCTTCACTTCCAGAGGAGGGATGTAGTCTCGAGGACCACATACTAGCCATCTATCTCCTGCTCTCCTTCTCTTTTGTCCAACCGTTTTGTTGTTAGCGTTTGTTATTTCTTCCATAAAGTTTTCGCGAGCTTCTACCATCAGCGCTTGTTCTGCGTTTAATACTTTGACTATTTGTTTTGAAAGTTTCATGTAAGATTGGCGAGAGGACAGACGTAGAAAGACGGAAGAATACGTACTTTCTTGAATGGCTTGACCTTCCAGAGATTCTCCTGGTAGCAAGAAGAAGTTAGTAGGGCCAACAACTAGCTTTC
Organism: Balamuthia mandrillaris; assembly: GCA_031835245.1. Lineage (NCBI taxonomy): Eukaryota > Discosea > Longamoebia > Balamuthiidae > Balamuthia > Balamuthia mandrillaris. The sequence continues at coordinate 99,185 of JAVKOQ010000047.1, read as the reverse complement.
GTTCGCCGAGCTGTGGCACTCCATTTTCATCTACAGGATTCTGAATAACGCTTCAAATAAAAAGCAAATCGCTGAACGTCAGTCAAACGGAGAGAGTGAGAGAGATAGGGAGAGATGGAGAAGAGAAGATACCAATAATTTCTCTTGCTCAGAGAGATGATGTTCTCCATTTGTACGACCTCCTCATGTACATGCGGAATGTGCACTTCTCCATCTTTGTGAGTTATCAACCATTCCTCTCCTGCTTTACGTTGAATCCCAAAACTAAAGTCCCAACAGTTAGAATAAAAGAAGCGAGAAATGAGAAAACAGAGAAAAACAAACTTATCCACAAAGGAAGTCTTTGCGCGAAGGTGCAGAGCTTTGCCTTCAGTGAGAATGAAGCCTTCCACCACTTCCAACACGTCCTCTTCAGCAGAAGGAAGATAAGCTCCAGGCTCTCTCACAAGCCATTCTTCTCCCGCTTTTCTCGGTTGTCCTTTATAGTCGGTGCAGTCCCGTCTCGCTCTTAGTTTAAGAGCTTCGTCTGGCTTCAAAACCTCAGCTTCGACCATTTCTATCACTTCGGCTTCCACCTGAGGGACGTACGTTCCTGGTCCTTTGAAGAGCCATTCGTCACCAGCTTTTCGTTGGATGAATTGTTCTTCTTCTTCATGCTGTTTCTCCTTGTTCTTCTTCGCGTCTTTGGGAGATGAGCAAACTCTTTGAAGAAAGTCTCTCTCTTTTTTGTAAAGAGCCATACGTTAGGAAACCATCACAAAAGAAGAATGAAAAGACAGAAACAAAGGCGAGAGAAGAGTAAACATACTGGCACAAAGACGAAGAGCAGTATTCTGAGGAACAACGAGTAAGGGCATAACTTCGCCTTCCATCTCCTCTCCAGGATAAAGCGGGAAGGGCTCCTGCTCCAATCGAACTTCCTGCTCGCCATGCCTCAGCTTTACTTGTTGATGTTTGTTCAGCACCACGTTCCCGCTCTCTGAAATGAGTTACATCACAACAAGTCAATAACGAAAAACAAAGACCTAACATGATAAAGAGGAGAACATTAAACACCATCTCTAAGGACTGGATTGTTGATAACGCAATAATGTTGTGGTGGTATCACGATCCTTGGGAAAAGCATTTGTCAAGAACTGAGAGAGAGAGAGAGAGAGAGAGAGAGAGAGAGCGAAAGCGAGAGAAAGAGCAAAAGAGAGAAAGAGAAGAACACATACATAGGCTCAGGCCCATAGACAACGACTTCGTGTTGAAGTCGAGTGTGACGGCAGGGACCCTCCACCACACGGATGACGTTGGTGTTGTTGTCAAGAATGTGGAGGTAATGAAAGGGCGGGATCTTCAGCAAGTCATAGTCAAAGTTTTTGTGCTTGCCTCGGTTGGCCTCCACGTCGGACATGAGGCCGGCAAAGCTCTGAAGGTGGGACTTCAGCTCAGCTGCTTTCTTGTTGTTGGCCGGCACGTTGAACTGCTGTTGTTGTGGCTGCTTTCTATGATGCTGTCGGGTGGTCCTTCTGTTCGCACTTCCTCCTCCACCACCAGCTGCATGGTTGGTGGTGGCGGCGACGGCTGTTGCTGCAGAGGAGCTCATATTTTCTCTCTCTTGTTGCCCGACTGGTTAGGTTTTTATTTTTTCTTGCTCTAGCACAGACTTGCGGCCTCACGACTTTTTTCTAAAAGTCGTCGCTCCCTCTGTGGTCTAGCCAATCTTTTCGTAACGCCGGTATATTGACTTTCAGCGCCGTTTCCTGAAATTATCTGAAAATATTCGTGGAATTTGAAAATTCAAATAACGAATTTAAAACTCCGGTAACTCCGTGGTAGATCAAATAGTTACAGATCAACCTAATAGGAATGTCGACAAAATACATGGTTGAAGGGCGCAGCTCAAATCTGCATCGTATAATGGCATCGTTCATTCTTCGACGACAATCAGCAACTGCTGAAGACGGCTCAGCAGCGTCTTACAGCGTTGAACGTGGTATCGCCAGTCTTCTTCTTCTTCTTCTTCTTCTTCTTCTTCTTCTTCTTCTTCTTTAGGTTCTTTTCCTGTATATTTTCGTGTTTGAAAAGAAAAAGGGCACAGAAGAAAAAGATCAGATACAAGAACGAAAGAACTGTGTAATAAAAGAAAAATAAGAGTGAAAATTTTGTTTGTTGGTGTAAGAGTGGATGTTGATTGTTTGGTGTGTTGTTTTTTATCAATCGCTATCAGGTACACGAGGAGAGCGGGTGAAGAAGGAGAAGACAATGCGAAGGAACAACAAAGGGAGCCATGTCCACAAACGGAACAAGAGGAAGATGCATCGTTGTGTTGCCGAAATGGGCCACCACAACAATCCTTTCAACGCGGATGAAGCAGAAGGAGATGGTGGTGGTGAGGATGGTACTAATTGTTGTTGCTGTTGACTTCCCGTTGTTGTTACATCGGAAGAAGAGAAGAGAACTAAAGACGAGGAAGCAGATGGAGAAGAAGCGTTAATGAGCGAAATAGAAGTTGGTACTGCCGGAATGAATGGCATGTAACGAACGGTGGAAGCTTCTTCTTGAGGACGTTGCACTTCTCCGGTCTCTTCTTCTGCTTCTTCACCTTCAGCAGCGAAAAGGAGTCGCTTCATTTCGTTCCAACTGCCCAAACTTCTCCATCGCCTTCGATGTTTTCTGCGTTCTTTTCGAGCGGTAGAAGTGGTGATGGAGGAAACTAACAGGGGCGAAGCGACGGAGTCTTCTTCCTCTTCTTCTACGTCTTCTCGAGAATCCGTCGCTTGATCAAAACCCTGGTGTAAACTTTCCTCTCTTCTTGCAGCTCTCTTCTTTTCATGAGCCTTCTGTCTGTCTTCAGCTTCTTTAGATTTTTCCATCAGCCGTCCTCGTTTTCTTTCCTCTCGTGCACGAGAAGATAAGGGTGAAAGTGGCACCAAACGAGAGCCAAGATGTGTTTGGATGGTAGTGGGACTGTGTGGTGGTTGTGGTTGTGGTTGTGGTTGTTTTTGTTGTTGGATAACAGCCATCAACTCACCTTGAACGATAGTCAGCTGCTCTTCTCTCTGACGAACTTGATGCTTGAGCTTCTCCATTTCTGCTTCGTTGCTTCGAATGATTTGTTGTAAAGCGGACATTTCTTTCTCCAATTGTGTTGTCTTTGTTGTGAACTCGTGCATCGTTTGTTCGAACTGCTTCTCTTTTGCTTGCCAAAGAGCTTTCATCTCGTTCGTTGCCCTTTCTTTCTCCTCTTCGATGGAAGCGATGAGGCGATTAGAGCGCTCCTTTTCAGCACGTAGCTCATCTTCGATGATAGCGATCCGAGATTGTTGTTTGCTCGCATCAATTCGCATTTGTTCGAGTTCTTCCGTAAGTTTCGTTGTTTCTTTAACGTGGTGCTGTAGCTTTTCGTTTGTGGAGAAAAGCGCTTGTTGCAAATTTGCAATTACTTCCTCTTCTCTCCGTTTTCGTTCTTCTTCGTTAGAACGAACAATCTTCAATTCTTCTTCTGTAGTCTTGAGTTTTTCTCTCAAAGCCTCAAACAGTTCTCGTTCTTTAACAACTGTTTCTTCCAGCTTCAAGTTCTTTGCTTTTGCTTCATCTTCCAATCGTTTATACTGTCGTTCTTTCTCTTGCATTTCAGACTTCAGTCGATCCAACTGTTCTTCCATCTTTCTCTTCTCCTGTTCTGCTCTTTCCATTTTGCTTTCATTCTCTATTTGTACTTTGTTCAGTTGCTGTTGTCTTGCCTCGACTTCTCTTTGAAGCTCTTCCGCTTTCGTTTTGCTGGACTCTAGCTCTAACCGAACTTGTTTCATTTCTTCCAGTAACTTTGTTTTCTCTTCATCCGCGCTTCTAGTCCGAGCATCAACAAAGTGTCGTTCCTTCTCTTCTAGTTGGTGAATTATCTGTTCCATCTCTTTCGAGGAGAGCTGTTTTTCCTTCATGCGTTCGTCTCTCTCGCGCTCAAACTCATTCTTCATCTGTTCGAGTTGTTTCTCTGTTTCTTCTCTCTGCTTCTCTATTTTCTCTAGCAAGGCTTTGTGTTGTTTCGCCTCTTCGCTGAGTCTATCTCGTTCTTTGCTCACGTTTTCCTCCTTGCTTCTTGCTTCTTCTACTTGTCTCCTGCTCTCCTCTTGGAGCAAGGCGTACTGCTGCTCCACGTCTTTCCATTTCTTCTCTATGTCAGCTGCAAACTCTCTGCTCTCTTCCAGCTCTTTGCCCAACCGATCGAGTTGCTTGGCCACGTTCTCCTCCATCTTTCGCTGCTCGCTTTGGACCATTTGTTCCATCTCTCTGTTCTTCTCCTCCAACTTTAGCTCCAGCTCTCGTTTCAGCTGCTTTTTGTCGGCTTTGGTCATCTGCAGCTGCTGTTGCAGCTCCCGCGAGTGCGTCTCCGAAGCTTCCAACTTCTCCTTTACATAAGACAGCTCCATGGTCAGCTGCTCTCGCTTGCTCTTCATCACCGTGAGTTCCTGAGCCGTGGAATGCATTCTGTCCTTCAGCTGGGAGGTCACGTCCAGGATCATGCTTTGCATCTCCGCGGCTTGCTTTCGATGCTGCTCCTGCAAAGAAGCGAGCTCCTCCTCCTTTGCTTCGACAGAGCGAGTGGCCTCCATCAACGCCGTCTTCAGCTCATTGGCCTCCTCCGTGGCTCGTTGCAGCTGTTGCTGCCACCGGGCTTCCTCTTTCAGCGCGGTTTGCCTCTCCTCCTCCCACTCTTTTTCTTTTCGCTCCTTCTCCACGCTCAGCTCCTCCATCTTCTGCTTCAGCTGGCCCACTTGCTCCTTCAGCCTCTCCACCTTTTCCTTCTTCTTCATCTTCACAGCCTGCACCTGCTTTTGCGCCTCCTGTGCCAATTTTGCTGCGGCTGAGGCCTCCTCTTCCTCCCTCTGTTTCTTCGTGGCTTGTTGCCTCCCCAGCACCTCTGACATCTCCTCCTCTTTTCGCTGCAAAAGCTCCTCCTTCTCCCTCTCCAACCGCCCCCTCTCCGCCTCCAGCCGCTGCTGAGCTTTCGTCCTCTCTTCGATGAGTTTTCGTTGGAGGCTCTCCTTGGCCTCCCCCCATTCCTCTTCCTTCCTGCGGCTTTGCGCCTCGCTTTCCCTCAGTTGCTGCTCCAGCTCCTCCACCCTTTGGCGCTGCTGCGCGTCCCGCCGCCGCCACTTGTCCTGCTTCGCGGCGAGGAGCTGGTCGGCTTCCTCCCCTCTGGACTGGGCCGTGCGTTGGTGCTCCAGCAGCAGGAGCTCCCTTTCCTCCGACCAGCTCTTTCGTTGAACTTCCATCTGGTTCTCCGCTTCTCTCAGCCCATTCTCCAGTCGTCGTTTCTCTTCCGACATGCGTTCTAGTTCCGCTTCGAGTCGAGCGGTTTTGTTGCTTGTCGCTTCCAGCTCCTGTTCTCTTAGCAGCAACCGCTCCTCTCGTTGTGTTATCTCTTCTTCCATTTTCGTTCGGAGCTGCGTTACCTCCTCTTCCATCTCCTCCTTTTGGCTCTGTAATGCTTCTGCGGCTTGCTGTAACGCCTCTTTCAAAGATTGAATCTGAAGCGAGTGTCCTTGACGAAGCCCGTTCAACTCTGAGTCCTTCAGTTGCAGCGCGCTTTCGTACTGGTTCACTTTCTCTTTCAACTCTGCGTTGTCCGCTTTCTCGTTGTCAAGCCGTTGCGTAAGGCTGCTCAATTGTTGCTCCATCACTCGAACGTTGTCGTTTTGCTCCTCCAGTTGCAAGCTCAGTTGCGCTTTCGAGGAGAGTGCTTCTTGTTCTCGTTTTTCCAGCTCGCACAAACGTCGCTCGTATTCTCCTTCATTCTTCCGTATGAGATCGTCCTTTGCTCTAATGGCCTCTTCTTTTTGTTCCAACTCTGCTTTGGCTCTAGCAGTAAGCTCTTTTATCTCCTTATCTTTCTCCTCCATTTCTTTTTGTTTGTTGTTGTTAACTTCTCGTTCCCTCTGTTCGTAGTCCTGTTTAAGGTTGGCCAACTCTTCTTCCTTCTCTTCCATCAACCGTTTTACGTTCTCCTTTTCTTGCTGAATGGTTCTCTCCATCTCTGCCTCTTTGTTCTTCCATTCTTCTTTCATCTCTTCCACCTTTCTTTCCAGTTCTTCTTCGTGTGATCTACTGATGTTAAGCTCTTCTTTCAACTTGTTCATCTGTGTTTCCGTTGCTTCCAACTCTCCTTTCAGCAGCGTTTTTGCTTGCTGTATCTCCTCCAGCTGTTCTTCATTTCGCTGCGTTTCTTGACGAGAGCTAGCGAACTCTTCCCGAAGATTCCCCACCTGTCGCTCTGAAGCCTCTAATCGTTCTTTCATTTGCTGCTCTTGTTCTTGTTGCAAGAGAGTCGCTCGGGACAATTCTTCCTCTGGAGTATTTTAAGAAGAAACATCAATAAAAGAAGGGGAGAAGAATAAGAAAGATGAGGATCAACCTTTGCGATGTAGATGCGAACTGATCTCTTCTTTTTCTCTCTGCAATGCGGTTTCCTTTTCATGAAAGGCTTGGCTGAGCTCATCCATCTCTTTCTCTTTCTTCTGCAATGCATTCTTCGTGCTTTCCAACAATCCTCTCAGCTCCTCTTCCTTCTCTTTCTCTTTCTCCTGCTCCCTTTCCCTCTCTTCCGTAACTTGCTTCATCTGCGCTTGTGCTGCTTCCAACTTTCCTTTCAACAAATCGCTTTCGCTTCTTAGCTCTTCCATTTTCTGTTCTTGTTCTGTGAGCAACAAAGTTGTTCGAGACAGTTCGTTTCCTGCAGTATCATAGCAGTTGAATAAACAAAGGGAAAATAAAAGATAACAATAGAACGCCAAAGCTGACTCACCTTTCGCGTTAAGCTCAGCCGTAAGAATGGAAGTGATCTCTTCTTTCTCTTTCGCAAACGCAGATGCCTTTTCACTAAGAGCTTTGTTCAGCTCACCCATCTCTTTCTCCTTCTTCTGTATTTCGTTCCTTGTTTCCTCCAACAATCTTGTCAACTTCTCTTCCTTCTCGCTTGCCATCTCCTTCTCCTTTTGCCTCTCTGCTGCCACCCTGTCGAACTCCTCCTTTAAGTTATACATGTGGGTTTCGACTCTTTGCACCTCTTCTCTCAAGAACTCGTTTTGGCGTTTCGCCTCTTCTGTTCTTTCTTCTTGTTGAAGAGTTTCCTGTCGAGAGCGATCGACCTCCTTCTGGAGTTCGATTATCTGTCGTTCCTTTGCATCTAATAGTTCGTTTGTTTTCTGTTCTTGTTCTTTTAGCAACAACATCGCTTTGGCAAGCTCCTCTCCTACAAAACAAGGAGTGAGGATTGAAAGAGGATAACGACAGGGACAAGAAGGAAGAGAGATGACCTTTGGTGTTAAGTTCAGCAGTAAGAGCTGAAGCGATCTCTCCTTTGTCTCTCTGAGAGGTAACTTCTCCGTCACGGATGGCCTCGTTGAGCCCATCCACCTCTTTGGCTTTCTTCTCCAGCTCATTCCTCGCTTCATCCAACAGCTTTCTCAATTCTTCCTTCTCCCTCTCTTTTTCAACATCCAGCTCTTTCAGCTTGTTCAACTCTTCCATCAATCCATTCATTCTGCTATTCGCTTCCTCCTCCCTTCTCTTGTTCTCTTCTTCCACTGCTTTCTTCCTCTTTGCAAAGATCTTGGATAAGCTGCCTCCACTTTTGCTTGGGCTTGTTCCGCTGCTGAAAGAAGCCGACGAAGAAGTGGCAGAGGATCGGTTCAACCGAAGTTCTCGCAGAGGCGAGGGAGATCTCGGAGAGGCAGAAGCGCTCAGCGCCTCTGGGGATGACGAGAGAGTGATGTCGTCTTCGTCGCCAGAAGAAGAAGCGTGCATGTGACTGCTGCTCCGAACGGGCCCTGATTTGAGTTCGCGCATGGAGCCTCCTCTTTGCTTTCTCGTTGAACTCGTTGTCTCATCGCCCGATTTTTTCTTTTTCTTCTTTTTCCTCTCTTTTTTCAACTCTTCTTCAAGTTGTCTTCTTCGTTCCTGCTCCTGCAACAAGAGCAGGGTCACGTCCATCGAAAGTTTTCTCTCTGAGGATTTCAATCGACCTGATCTTCTCTCATATTCCTCTTCTTCCTCCTCCTCTTCTCCTCCTCTTTCACGTTCTTCCTCTTCTCCTTCGCTCACTTCGCGAGGCTCGGAAGAGGTATAGCCACCACCATCATCGCTGGTTTCTCCCTCTCTCTTGCCTCTTCCCCTCTGGCTGCTCCTCTTTCTCCAACTTAGACTGCGCACAGCCCTTCTGACTTTGGTCGACCCGCTGGTTGTTCCTGCTCCACCTCCACCGCTCTCTTCCGACTCTGAGTCCGTCTCTGGCCGTGACCTGTCGCCAGAGGTGGATCGTTTCAGGTCGAGCAGAGAAAGGGAGAGCCGCTTCTTGGTGTTGCTGAGAGTTCGCTTGAGGAGAAGAGGGCTGCCTTTGACGGTGTTTTTGGGGCTGCTCAAAGGGCTGCTCTTCTTCTGTTTCTTTTCAGGCAGGGAGGGGCTGGTGGGCCTGGAGTCGCTGCTCTTCCCACTTTCCACTTCCTCACGTTCATGGCGTTGAGACTTTGTGGTCGAGGAGGAGGAGGAGGAGGACAATGAGCGTTGTCTCTTTTCGCTGCTTTTGCTGCTCTTGGCCGCCTTGTCTTTCTTCTTGGCGTCCGCGTCCTTCTTCTTCTTCTTCTGTTTGGTGGCTTCCTCGGGAGAAGAAGAGGCCTCCATCACAAAGAGACAAAGCGTGAGCTATACGTCTTTGTTCTTGTTTGACAAAATAAACTAAGCTCTTTTATTGGCCTTCTCGCTGGGTGTTGTGTGTGTGCTCTTGTCAAACTTTTTTGTTGTTGTTGGATTGTGTTTTTTGTTCCACTAAAAGAACAACCAATCCCAGATCTCTATTTTAATTAATTAATTAATTTAATTTGAAGCATAAATTCTTTGCGTTCTTTGTATGCTTATCATTATTGCCATTTTTTATGGTTGGGAATAGAGAGAGAGAGAGAGAGAGAGAGAGAGAGAGAGAGAGAGAGAGAGAAAGGTATGCTTGGCAGGGAAGCAGAAGCGTACGTTCTGCTTCTTCCCATAGTCTCTTTCTTTACGGAGTGGTAATAGCTATGAAATTTCAGAGCGACCGTACAACCAGCCGCTTCGTTTCTTTCTTTCTCGTCTTTTCTTGCTTTCATTCTTGTCTTTGCTTCTTTATTGTCGTTCTTTCGTTCTTTCTTTCTGTATCTTTCTTGTCG
>JAVKOQ010000047.1:0-85000 GCA_031835245.1 Balamuthia mandrillaris | reverse complement strand
GGAAGTTATGGCAACAAGCAGGGCCAGCTTTGGAAGAGCGGAATCCTCAAACTATCATATTGTACGTTTCTTTCTCTCTCTCTTTTGATTTTCGTAAGCTCAACACCCTTTGTTATTTAATAGCCTTTGGCAGAAGGATCCTCTAGGAACGAAGTGGCAGTGTTGGGAGGATGGATGTTGCGCCTCATCTTCTCTCATTTGGGATATAACGTTTCTTTGCCTCATCACTTGTCCTTCTGGATCAATAACGATATTGCCACTTCAAAGGTTTGTGAATATGAAAAGTTTTGCTTTGTTTCTGTGGCAGTTTTTGTGCGCTTTCACTTACTCTCCTCTCTCTCTTTCACACACATACTCTAGCAAAAGAAAAAGCAAACGTACGAACCTGGAAGTGTTTTTATCTCCTTTTCGGCTCAAGTCTCCTATCGATTACTCAAGCATTGCGTCGATCAGGCTGTTCTCCAAGGTATCAAACAAGGAACCTATAAGGAGCCATTTTCTGCGTCTTCTTCTGCCTCAACGACAAAGCCGCCACCGAGCATGCGCCTGAACACGTTGTCCAAGCAGGAGATATACGCACCGGCTGGGTTTCGTCGTAACTGGCATGCCCAACGCAGAGTGGTCAAAGCGCAACCAGTAAACAAAAAGAAAATCCTCTTAGGCGCTGGTATCGTTGCAGCTACGCCAGCCGCTCTCGCCACAGCACCCATTTGGGTTCCCATTGGCGCTGTACGTCTATATGCTTTCTCTGCTCTCTATTGTTCACTCGTCTCTTATTCTTTCTACGTTCTGTGCTGCTCTACTCTCATTCTTGTTATTGTGCCTTGCTCTGATTATTTTAATCTGTTGGTACAGGTATTATACTTCAAGCTTCTGAAATGACAGGCCGTTGCATGCCGGCCAATAGTTGCACCCGTTTGTTGATGATAGAAGAGAATAGAAGAGAACGACGAAGAGAAGAGGAGGGCATTGAAGAGCAATAAGCAAAGAACACGATTCCGTCAACAAACGCTGCGAATTAAGGTGTTCCTCCTCGAAAGGCGTGTGCATCGACACTCCAGCATTTCACACCTTCAAGTAAAGAGTTTGAGAAAGAAGGAATAAGACAAGAGCAGAGAGTAGGAAAGAGTGGGAGGGCGGAGAGAGGGAAGAGAGAGAGAGAGATAGAGAAGGAAGGGAGAGAAGGAGAGAGAGAGAGAGAGAGAGAGAGAGAGATTGTGAAACTCTGACGGTATTGATTCAGGACGACCTGAAACTTAATGGATGTCGGCAAATTCTCTGCTTTGTGTCGACTCTTGGCTCATCTCTGGTCATCCACGCGAGTACAATCACAGCGAGAGAAGCGACCAAAAACCGCATCGCGTGGCGTGCGAAGAAAAGAAGGAAGGGGGCCATGGAGGAAGGAGCACGGCAAGCTGAACAGGAACAGCCGCCGCCCATGGTAAGCTACTTTCGTGTGTGCTGTCGATCCATTTCAGCACCAAGATGTAATATGCAAACCCACCCACAGCTGCAAGGCTACCTCTACAAGCAACGTAAAACCAGGTTTCCAAAGGAAGGTATTCAATTCGCACCCACTCTTTCTTCCACTTCCTCTGAACTGTTTGCTTGAACGTATTGCTAATACTCTGAACAGCCGCTTTTCAACGCTTCTTTTGTTGCATAACCGACCGAAAGTTATGCTGCTTCGAGCGAGAGGAAGAAGCTGCTGCTGCCCTCTCCGTAGAGCAAAGTGCTGGGAGCAGTCCAACTGGGTCCATCATTCCGCTGGACGCTGTGGTTGCCATTAAAAGCAAAGCAGCCGACACTGACCAAGCCCTCTTGAAGGAAATGCAAGGTCATACCTGTTTCCAGCTTGTTACTCGGTATCACCTTGCTTCGCTTGTTTCTCTTTCTCCTTCTCCTTCTTGTTCCTGTTCCTGTTCTTGTTCTTGTTCTTTCTTAGTTCTTCGTTTTTATTCTCGTTTTGTCGCAGACACGGGAAGCTACATCACTTTTATACGGAGACGGTCCAAGAAAGAGAACGGTGGTTAGATGTGCTGCAAGAACTATGCAATATTTCCAAAGCTGATTCTATTGTCAGCGATGAAGATGAAAATAGTGAAGAGTCTGAGACATCTGGAGGTTCTGCTGCTAGCTCTCCACGCCAGATCAAGGTAGGTTGTTCTTCTTTCTCTCTGTCACTCTGTTTTGTGCTGATTTCGAAGAGGCTAGGGAGCATCATTACGAGAGGGCGTTAACTTGTTGTGGAACGGACTGCTTGCTGAAGCTGAGCAACTGTTCTCCGAGAGAAAAGAGGAGGACTTCCATTTCGCCTTGCATTACGCCATGGTATTTGTTATCTTGTTGTTTGGCGTTATTTTGCTCTCCCTCTTCCTCTGCATCTCCCTCTCATGAGGCTTACAAATGAACGAAACAAAGGTGCCATGGTTGAGAGCTGTAATAACAGAAGAGAAGGAAAGCATAAACGAGGCATGCTCTCGGTTAGATGAAGTGGAGAGCATGTCCACTCCTTTTTGCCATTATTGCGCTGAAACTACCACCGTTCGTGCTTTGCTCTTTCGCCTTTTTTTTTCCCCCGCAAACCAGTCTCTTTCTTTTTACTTGCTTAACTTTCGGTACAAAAGGTGGAATTTGTTAGAGGCTTCTGGTCAAAGGCCAAACACAGGAAACCATCTGCAACAGAAATGCAAGAAATGGGTGGCTGCGTTGTACGTTTCTATCCATGAGTATTATTGTTCATAACACTAACTTTGTGATGGCGCATGTAGGTAACTGCTTATTGTAAAATTCTTAGAGCATTGCTGTTTTTCAAAACAGGAGCTTATATCCAAGGTACCTTTACATTTTCTTGCTCTCTCTCTCTCTCTCTCTCTCTCTCTCTCTCTCTCTCTCTCTGGTAGTTACATACTTTTATGCAGGAGGAATTAATCTACGGAAGAGTTGGAAAATATTTGCGGAATGTCACAGCATTATTGAGGAGGATCTTGCTCAAGGCAATGTTCATCTACTTGATCCTGGTTATATTAGGTTAGCTCTCCTCTTTCCTATCGTTCCTCCGTGCTCCCAGCGCGGTTATAGTTAACTTTGTTTGTAAAACTGAGCAGTTTGGTTCAGTTTGGAGTTGCAGCATTTCATTTTACTATATCATTACTGCCACCGAGCCTAAAATGGGTGGTGGAAGCTATTGGATTTGAAGCTAACAGGACCCAAGGAATCAAAGGATTACATAGTTGTCATGATAGCGACTCTATTATTTGTACTTGCTTCATCTCCTGCTCTTTCTTCTTCTTTCGCTCTTCCTTTGTTGACTGAACGAGAACCACACGATTACGTCACAGCTCCTCTTGCAACGTTTTTCTTGTTGTGGATACAGATATTTTTGGGGGTAATAATCGTACTTCGCTCGTGCTTTTCTTTGTAATGCTGATGACTAATACCAGTGCATCCAACCCAACTGTTTGTATCTATTTAAATAGGAAAACTTGAAGCAAGCACGTGTAATTTATGAAGAAGCTATACATAGATTCCCGTAGGTATATCATTTTGTTTATATCTTTTCCTCTAACTTCTTCCTTCTTTTGAAAAATAAGAAAAGGGGTTCTATTTCAGTATTTAGGAGCCCAAATGCTTACAAAAGAGGGGCAAGTGGAACAGGCCATTGCATTGTACGAGGAGGCCTATGCCAACTCACAACAGCTTAGGCAGATGCAGCTCATATTTGAGTTTGAAATAGGGGAGTGTTATGCCATCTTATCTGAATGGGAGAAAGCGTGTCAACATTACGACGCGTTTCTCAAAGGTTTTCTCTCTTCTCTTATGTTTTCACTGCTTGTGCCTATTGCTCAATCATTGAACCGTTTCTGTTTACAAAGAGAATAAGACGACGGCTTATAGATGTTGGTGCGCCTTTCACAAAGGAGTTGCCCATTGTATGTTAGGAGAGAACAAAGAAGCAAGAGCTTCATTTTTATTGTTGCGTGTCTTCTCGCTCCTCTCGCTCTCTCTTTGTATTGACACATAGTCTTTAGGGCAAGTGGTTATGTTCGTAAACATTACTCATTTGACATATTTGCTGGACGGAAGGCCAAAGATTATTTACACAAATCTGCTTCCAACAAGACACCGTTTCTTATGAGCGATTTAGAAAAGGTCTCAATACAACACCTCTTCCTTTCATGAAGTCTAAAATTGTTACACAACTTACTTAGAAAAAACAATATCAGGCCCTAACAACAGCAAGGCTACAAAAACAAGGACGACTGTGGGGGGCTTGTCTTCAGACGTTGGAAGACTGTAAAGCCCTAATGCAGCAGCATGAACACGATTGGGATAGCCTTGGCCAATACCTTTATCTCAAAGGTAGAAGTCTCAAAGGCCTTGGTCATCTTGATGAGGCTGAAAAGGCGTTCTTGGTACTTTTATTTCTCTTGCTTTCTCTACATCTTTGTTTTCTGTCTATTCTCTGATGAACGAATGAACAGGAAGTAATAGCTGTAAAGAAAAAGATAAGTAAAGAGGAGAACTATGTTGTGCCACACGCTTACAACGATCTTGGAGAGTTATACCTTGAACGAGCAGCTGAAAGGCAGAAAGACAAAGAAGAAGAAAAAGAATGGCTTGCAAAAGCCAAGGAAGTGTTGAAAAAGGCAAAAGACTTTCCAAGCAGCTATTCCTTTGACAAACCGCTCAGCCGCAAGATAAAGAAGAACCTTGACGCTATGCACGGGTTCACTTACTACTAAAACCAAATAAAACCTTCCAATAATTAAAAAAAAAAAGAATGTTGAATTCTCCTTTTACGGCGCCAGAGAGCTCAAAAAGGTCAAAACAAAGACATGGCACAAAACCGCCGGGTCGGCCCTCGTCCAAGTCGCAACAAGAGCGGGGATAGCCTTCTTGGCTTGCGGTAATTGCTGACATCACTTGCACAACTGAACCTTGGAACGAAGCAACATAACAAACAAAACGGAACATCTCTACAAACACAACGTTACCGACTGTTGGACGAGCGCGATCTTGGCGTCACTGTTGCCGGTGGTGAGGGCAAGCACGAATGGCTCAAACGGGGTTGGCAGCGGCTCGCTCTCCGCGCCGTTGACGGTAAACTTAACATGCTTGGCCCTTCCATCCACCTCCACAACAAGCGTGACCGCATCTGCCCATCGCTGTGGTCGGCTCCACTCAAGGGCTGTTTGCTTCACCTCCAACAAACATCCAAACTCCCTCCTCTCCCTTGCCAAGCTCTTGGAGTCACAGGGATTGCTAACAAAGTATTTCCTGAGGGCATCAGCGGAGGAGGGAGGAGAGGTGAAGTTCCTGATCAAGGTGGGAGGTATGCTGCTGTGGGTGAGCTGGTTGTCACCCATGCTGAACGTGGTGCACATGTACGTGGAAGCAATGGGGCTGAGGCCGTAGGAAAAGTATTCGGTGGAGAAGAAGCGTTGAAAGGACTTGGGGTCGTGAAACAGCCCCACTTCCCAGTTTTCGTGCACCTCAAACTCCAAACGAACCCGTTTGTTCTGCCACTGAGTGAACATGACGCTGTTCTCCTGGAGCTCTGCTTGCACTCGCCTTTCTTTAGTGCTTGTCTCTATTTCAGGTATGTCTGAGGGCGGAGTGAATTTGCCATGCACAACGGAAGAGGCAGCAAAAGGGTTGGTGGAGAAGGCCCTGGAGAAGCCAGTCCTCTTGCACTGCTCTTGAGTGGAAAGGATCAGCTTTGGGCAGCTTCCTTTGCGGCCTTCTCGATGTGCTTGACTGAAAGCTTGCCTCAAGGTGAAGGCCGAGTCGGCCAACAAAGGGTGAAAGCAGAACTTGAGCTGTGCTGCTTCTTTGAAGCGCTCGTACCAACTGGGTGCTGAGGGCTCCTTCTCTGCTTCTGCTTTTTCTGTTTCACCAGCGCAAGAAAACAGGAGAAGCGCGCGGTCCTTCCACAAGCAGTCATCCCGGGCGGCCGCGTGCCATTGTTTGTTGACCGCGAAGCAGTGGTAGAGCCAAAACTTCCGGCGGCAACAAAGACCACTGCGCCATTACAATGGCGGATGTTGCTACAAGCCTTGTTTTTCCCCCACACAAGCGGACAAGCAAGACCTATCAATTGGGCGGGAAAGAAATTCTGTCGACACAAGCTTCATGCCGGAGTATTTCATGACGACATGGAAAAAAGTGTAGCGATGGAGGAAGCGGAAGAGTGTGCGGTTGTGACGGGGGGTGGGAGTGGGATCGGGCGTGCTCTGGCATGGGAGCTCGTGCGGAGGGAAAGCAAGTACCAGGGCAAGGTCCTCATCGTCGGACGTCGGGAGGAGGCTCTGCGCGAGACCAAAAGGCAGTGCCTGTTGCTTCATGGGGAAGCCTCTGCTGAACGCCTTGTGACCGTTGCTGCCGACATCGCCACAGAAGAAGGGCGTGCGCTCGTTGCGGATGCTCTCCCTCCCACCGCCTCATTGCGGTACGTCGTGCTGCCCTCATTTGCTATGGATCGATCCTTACGGTGACCTTCCTCCCTGCGCCTCTCTTAGTTTTTTGGTTCACAACGCTGGGGTGGTATCACCGGTGGAAAGTGTTCACAACCTTCGCTTGAACGAGTGGTAAGTTGCTCCCTTTCATTTCCCTATCTTTCTCTACTCTACTTTTCTCTCATACGCTGCTACTTTGGCAGGCGAGCAGCAATGGCGATCAATGTGGAGGCGCCTTTGTTCCTAACGCAGGCACTATTGCCTCACCTTCAACGCCATAATAAGAACAAAGGAGGGGAAGGAGAAGGAGCAAGAGTGTTGATGGTGGGCTCAGGAGCCGCCTCCAAGGCCTACCAAGGCTGGACGGCCTACTGCGTAAGCAAAGCTGCTTTGCACATGTTAACCAAATGTCTCGACGTTGAGTTAGCTTCACCGGCACAAACACAGAAAGAAGAGGAAGGAAAAGAAGAAAGAGATTCAGTACGTGTGGGTTGGATACGGCCAGGAAAAGTGGACACGGCCATGCAGGAAGAGATAAGAGGAAGCTCACAGCAAGTCTTTCCGATGGTCTCCTACTTCAAGGAGCAGAAGGAAAGCGGTCATCTATTGCCTCCTGAACGCGTCGCTCGCTTTATGTCATTCATACTGTGCGAAACCACGTTGCAAGAATTTGCGGAGCATGAGTGGGATATCTATCAGGACTTGCATCGTGTGTCACAGGCTGAATGAAACAATTGAACGCATATCTTTTGAAATGTGGTGAGCTGCTCTCTCTTCTCGCTCTCTCTCTCTCTCGCCGTCCACCGTCCCACCCTGTCTCTCTTTGTTTTGGTCGTTATCTCTCACAACCAAAGTGCACGCTGGAGATGACGGATGAGAACAAGGTTCAACAATATCACCCTTCCAAAATAAAAGAAATACAAATATTTTACTATTACAAACGAATGTTCAGATCAGCCAGTTCTTTCTGTAATGCTGCCCGCACGTGCCTACTCTCCTCCCTCGACAAGCCAGCCAAGTACCCTCTCAACCTCCTTTCTTGTCTCTTTCGCTGCGCCTTCAAGAACGCCTCAAATGTTCCAAACAATCCGCCGCCAGCTTGATTGGCTCCGCATACCCTAACATGTGCATGCGCATCGGATCCACAATCCTGAAGACACCAACCACAAAAGCCCGCATTGCAGCGACTGCACTTCAACGCGAAGCAACCATCAAAGTCAACAAAGGCCTGGTGACAACGAGGGCACTGCAGCGTCAAGATTTCCTCTATGATGCAACGTCGGTGTCGCTGCGTGGTGCTCTCCTTCTCCCACTGGGTTCGTTCCTCTTGCAGCCGCTGTTGGAAGGCCTGTTGGGACATGTACTCCTCCGCTTTGCTGCGCACCTCCATTAACGCCTTCCGCCCATCGTCATCCAAGTGCGCCATCAGTTGTTCCATGGGGAAGGGTTGGGCTGCACAACCGGTCACCAAGCACGGCACATGCCTTCCTCTCTGCGCTAATGTGGCTGGTGGTGCGTCCAGCAACGACACCACGAACCCGTTGAGACATTGTCCACAGGCGAAGTGGTTGCTGGATAATGCTTGTTGTTGCTGTCTGTCTTGTGCATTGGGAAGAGGGGGTGAACACTCCAGGCCCTCATCTAGCCATTTTTCCTCCATACACACCAGGCAGTGCCTTCGGTCCCTCTCCGCCACTCTGTCCTCTGAGAGGTGACTCCATAGGTAGTTGTGACTTAGACACTGGCTAGCGGTGGGTCGTTGCTTTGGATCCAGCTGCAACACTTGGCGTAAAAGATCCCTCAAGTGCTCGTTGGGGTGAGAGGGAATGTGTACCTCTTTGCCCCTCACCATTTCCATCAACGTTGGGCGAGACGGTTTCTCCTCTCTTCCTCCACCACATGATTCCTGAACTTGGGCTTTGAGCGCATCAGCAGCAAAGTGGAGGTCGAACAAGACCAGGCCCCATGAAAACACATCCGAGGCTGCCTCTGCATTTCCGCTGCACAGCTCTGGTGCCATGTACTGCCACGTTCCTCCTCCATTGCTGCCATCACCCCTAGCGATAACGGTCATGGCGGCAGTAGCCATTGTTGCTGCGTTTGTGCTGATATCAAAGTCCCCAAGGATGGCCCGTTGTCCCTCAACGAAGATGTTGTGGGGCTTCACATCCTGCGGGTGCCATCCCTCAACCACTCGCATAGATTACCACCACTGTAGAAGGGCATGTGAATCCATCCCTTGCTTCTGCCCTTTTCCTCCTGAACAAACGCTGCTTCCACTTGTACTATGTGCTCATGCTGCAGTCCTCTCAGCCTCTTCAGCTCCCTCAAAAAGTGTTGGCGGTCGGTGGAGAAGCTGAGATCAAACTCTTTCAAAACACAGGGCTTGCCTTGGAACTGGCCATGCATCACGCAGTGCCTGCCGCCAGAGGCAAGCAGCTGCAGGTTGTCGTAGTGGTCAAGGCAGCGGTAAGGACTATCCACGGTCATCATGTCTACTGCCTCCAGTCCCAGTTCTTGAAGCTTGAACCGCAGTTCTGGGCAATGGCTGTTGCTCATGGTCACCAACCATAACGCCTCTCTCTGCACATAAGAAAACAACTGCTTAACAGCACACAGTAGAAAAATGAAGACAAACAAGACTTACCTCCAACAATGCCACTTGCTGTTTCCATTGCTTTTTAGCTTTGTCCAACTTTCTCTGAGCATCCTCTCTTTCTTCGTTATCTTCCGCTGTGTCTAACTCGACCTGTGCTATTCGCATTTGACGCAACATTTTCTTGCTCACTTTGCTCAGTTCCATAACTCTCGCCTCACCAGGAGGACTGGTCAACACGTCCCTTACTTGCGCCACTTCCTGTCGCAATCTCGCCATCACGACGCCTGCCTCTTGACTCTCGTCACACAATTCTTGTAGGTGATCCATCACCCTCTTCATGCCTTGGTGCAAGGCATCTAACGGAGGGGGTGGCCTATCAGCCAGAAAGAGTTGCTCCTCTTGTATGGCGCTTATCAGAGATCCTATATGACTTTCCTTCAAAAGTTCTTTTGTTATAGGCATGTCTGGGTCTTGAAATGAGACTATATGTCAGCGGTTGGTGTAGCTGCAAGGTGAGCGAGAGAGAGAGAGAGAGAGAGAGAGAGAGAGAGAGAGAGAGAAGAGAGAGAGAAAGAGGAGAGAGAAGAAAAACCCGAAAATGCACAGGCTACTTGTTGAAGACTTTGCGATACTCTTTTGGCTTGTTCTTCTGTCTCCTTTCCTACCCGCAAGTTTTGGTTAACATAGCTCCTTTGCCACGCTTTAAACGTACACAAGGCATCTCTCCCATGTTGAAGCGGGCTTACTTTCTGTTCTCCTTTCGTTTCTTTTCTCCTCCTTTTGAACGACATATCTTGTTCTCTTATTGCTGCCATTTCTTCCTTCTGTGGCAAGGCGTTCCGCAACAACTGCACTAATCCCATACACTGCTGCTGTAGTGCAACAACATCTTGTTGCCGCCAGCATTCTTCAGCTGCTTCAGCAACGTCCACAAACTTTCTTCTGGCCTGGTCTCTCTTAGCCAACAACTTATTGTTGGGGAATGTCTTTCCTTCTGCTATCTCTCTTTGTACGGCCTCCAGTTGCGCCTTTGCAGCCAAGGCCTGGGGGATGGCTCCATGTCCTGTCATGATTCCCACCACTGGAGCCTTGTTGAGCACTTCTTCCAGCACCGTTGTGCTGTGATGGAAAGGGGGATTGGCGTTGTTGCGAGACTGCCGCAACGCTTGAAGATCAGACAATACCTGACCCACCAAATAGGAATTCCATGCTTGTCTTTTTCTTTTCTTTCCTTGGGCTGCTTTCTCCTGGAGCTCCCTCACCAGATGTTCCGGGATGTTGTTTCCTGAAGATGAAATAACAACATAACAGAATGAAGATTAGAAAGTCTGAAACTATGTGCGGAGCCCAGAGAGGCAGAGGCAGAGGCAGAGGCAGAGGCAGAGGCAGAGGCAGAGGCAGAGGCAGAGGCAGAGGCAGAGGCAGAGGCAGAGGCAGAGGCAGAGAGGCAGAGGCAGAGGCAGAGAGGCAGAGGCAGAGGCAGAGCAGAGGGCAGAGGCAGAGCAGAGGCAGAGTAGAGGCAGAGGCAGAGGCAGAGGCAGGGAAAGAAGAGGGCAGAGGCAGAGGCAGAGAGAGCAGAGGCAGAGCAGAGGCAGAGGCAGAGGCAGAGGGAGTGGGAGAGGAGAGTGGGAGAGAGTGGGAGTGGGAGGGAGGAAGGAGAGGAAGAAGGAAGGAAGGAAGGAAGGAAGGAAGGAAGGAAGGAAGGAAGGAGGAAGGAAGGAAGGAAGGAAGGAAGGAAGGAAGGAAGGAAGGAAGGAAGGAAGGAAGGAAGGAAGGAAGGAAGGAAGGAAACAAGAGGGAACAGGAACGACACACAAACCTGCAATGCGCAACGTAGAAAGAGTGGTGTTGTTATCCAAGGCCTCTAGTAATGCTTCACCTCCCTCTGCCCCTAAATCGTTTGCTTGAAGTTGCCAACTTAGAGAAAAGGATGAAGGGAACCGAAGAGAAGACTAGTACTTCGCAGGTCTAAGGTGGAAAGAGTAGAATTGTAGCACAAGGCCTCCGCTATTGCTCTAGCTCCTTCTGAGCCTATCTCGTTCCCTGGTTATTTTTTTTTAAAAAAAAAAAGCAAATAAATCATCAGCGCTCTGTCTGTGAGTCCCTGCTGTTCTCAAAAGTTTTACTTACAGCTGATGTCTAACGAGGTAAGAGTAGTATTGTGGCGCAAAGCTTCCGCAATAGCCTTTGCTCCTTCTGTTCCCAAGCAGCAAACTACAATAAACAAGAACAGGTTTTTGTTTGAAAGAGTTGGAGAAGCAGCAGGAAAGCAAACGTACACCACAGGTTCAACGAAGTGAGGTTCTTGTTGCCATACAAGGCCTTTGCCACTGCCCTTCCTCCTTCTGCTCCTAACCAAATCCCTTTCCCATCTTTAAGAAAAAAGCAGAAGAGAGTATATTGGCTTCGAAGCAATGGGGTCCGTACTTTGAAGGTTCGCTTGCGTAGCGCCACTCGGGATAAGCCCTTCCACACGAGCTGCCATCTGTGCTATAAAGTCCTCTCCTTGTTCGTTTTTTGTTTCCTTCAAATAATAACCTCTCACCCTCAGTCCTCTCTCTTCTCTGTTCTCTCTCTCTCTCTCTCTCTCTCTCTCTCTCTCTCTCTCTTGGTAATGACAGTGAGGACAGCGAAAGAGTTTTCAAGAACTTGTTGTGTCTGATGCAGAAGCTGGCGAAGAAAGGCTAGAGGAAGAGGCCGAAGATGTGCTTTGTTGAGCAACAGCGGCATAGAGAGCACGAGAGCGATGCTCATCAATGGAGTCGCTGCGAAGCATCTCCAACCGGTCGTACAGCAGCAACGACAACCAGAGCAAGGCAACCACCACCCACGTCACGTTGCAAAAGATGGGCCAGTCCTCTGCCGGGCTCGTCCGATAGAACATGTCCAACCCTGCAACGAGCACTGCCGTCGCATAACTCCAATGCAGATTTGTGAAGATAACTGGAGCTTCTTCTTCCTCTGCTCCTTCTTCTTCTTCTTTCTCGTTCTCGTTTTCGTGCTCGTGCTCGTGCTCGTGCTCGTTTTTCTCGTTCTGGTTGTTGTTTTCATTCGTCTGCTTCTTTTGCTTGCTATAACGTTTCCGCAATAACTTCGAATGAGTGGGAAGGTAGAGAAGGAGATAGGCGATGGCCGCGTGAAGGAAGAATGTGGTGAGCAAGGGCAAGTAGGCCGCAGGAATGAAGAGGTAGGAAAGCAAAGGAGGCAGCAGCACCGCCGACAGTAACAGCAATATGCCAGCAGGACCCATCCGGCTGATGATACCCAGCAGAGGCAAGCCCCAGAGCACTAAGCTAAGATCCAGCAGCAACCACTCCAGTGGGAACCATATCCATTTGTCCAACAGCCATATTGGCAGCCATATCATGAACACCAGGTTTTGCAGCAATATGTTAATTGCTGGCTTCACAACGTATGATCGAGTCTGTTTCAATTGTTGAAAAATAAATAACCAGACGAGAAGAAAGGACTGAGGAAAAGGGAAAGGGGGATAGTGGACGAAAGGAGAAGGTCAAATAAATGACGTACAGAGAGAGCCGGTGTGGAAATGAAACCAACGATGAAGATCAACGTGATCAATCCACAGTACAAGATGGTGTGGGCAGCGAGAAAGCTCCACCCAGAGGGAACCGTTCGCAGCTGCGTGTCTATCAAAATCCAACCAATGTATAACCCTAAACTAAGATCCCAGTTGGCGCGTTGGGCATTCAGCCAACAAAGCATGGCTGCGTGGATGGAAAGGATGGCAAAGAAGACCAGTCGTTCCGTTGAGAAGAGATAGTAGAGCAGAACGTCGCCCAACGTATAGCACGCTATCGTTAGTAGGAAGCGGAGAGCGGAGGAAGTCGTGCCCCACATTAAGAACACGGGATCGAATATTAACAAGCAACATCCCACTGCTAATAACCTGTATGTGAAGTTTTGTTACCTGGAGAAAGAGAACAAATAGAGAAACAAGGGAAGTAGAAACGAGAAAGAAGAGGGAGAAGGAGAGAGAGAGAGAGAGAGAGAGAGAGAGAGAAGAACAGAGTGAAACCATTCAAAGGCAGTGTTGAAGTAGTAGTCCAAAAGATAAATGATTAGCCAAGCGAGTACCACCCAAAAGACGCCCCGTACGTTGAAAGACCTGTCTTTAACTGCTTCGTATTCCCTCACGCCTTCCTCCCCATATGCATCGTAGACCTCTCTCAAGTCAGCGTTCTTAAGCACAGCATAGGCTTGCGCTATTTTTTGAAACTAAATCACAAACAGAAATTAGAAATGGAAAGAGAGAGAGAGAGAGAGAGAGAAAGTGAGAAGAATGATACCGTTTCTGTGCCTTCAGGGTTGCGATCGGGGTGGTACTTGATGGCTAACCGATGGTACTTTCTTTTCAGCTCCTCTTCCGTCACATCTTTGGTTACCTCCAAACGATCATAATACTCTGTGTGCTCTTTGAACAAGGATTCTGCTGCCCCGCCATAGGAAGCATCTCTTCCATCGGCCCCACCTCCTGCAGCGTCCATTGCTCGGTTGGCACGCAACAAGGTCTCACACAGAGTGGAAGAAGAAATACAAGGAACGAAGCTTATCTGCGCTTCTTTTTGTATTTTTTTCTTTTGGCTTTTTTTCGCTTCCGTCGACAAAAATTAATTAGCCAAATGAACAGCCTCCGGTTCGACTCCCAGTGCGAGATTTTTACATTTCACAGAGAGGAAAGAGAAGAGAGAGAGAGAGAGAGGGAGAGAGAGAGAGAGAGAGAGAGAGAGAGAGAGAGAGAGACTGCAATAGGAAAAGTATGATACAAGCGCACGAAGAAAGACAGTCTTTCTTTCTTTCGTTGTGCTTACAGCTTTTGTAAAATACCCGTAAAGAGAACTCTGTTATCATCCTTCTTCTCTGTGACAGACAAGCGCACAGGAATCATGCTGCCGTCCTTGTGCAGCGCAATAACATCTCTGCCCACGCCAATGACCTTGCCCTTGCCCGTCCTCATATAGGCACGGACGAAGCCATCGTGCTTATCTCTGTCCGGGTTAGGCATCAGTATCTTCACGTTCTTGCCTACCACCTCGATGAGGTTGTAGCCAAAGAGCTGGCAGGCAGGCTGGTTGAAGGCGTGTATGGTGGCCTTGTCATCAATGACGATGGCGGGCACGATGAGGTTGTCCAGCACTTCCCTTAGTTCCTGCAGAGCAGACTTGCCGACGGGTAGGTCGGCCTGGGTGATGGGTCTTAGGATGCCGCTGAAGAGAACGGCATCGCCCTCTCCCTGCTCGGTGAGGCTAAGGTGGACGGGGATGATGGTACCGTCCTTGCGCTGGGCCACGACCTCCCTGCCAACGCCCAAAACCTTGGCCTCTCCCGTTGCGAAGTAATTCTTGAGGTAGGAGTCGTGCTGTTCGTGGAAGGGGCTAGGCATAAGGCATTTCACGTTCCTGCCCAGCACTTCCGTTCGAGTGAAGCCCAGCAGTTCCTCCGCCTTCTTGTTAAAGAACTGGATGAGACCATCCTTGTTGATGACGATGGCACAGTCCAGGATGTTATCCAGGATTGCAAATGCAGAGGAGGAAGAGCCCTCACTGCTGCCTGTGTCAGCAGAGAAGGTGCTGCTTAGGTCCTTGATGGTGCCCACGAACTTGACGTCGTCCTTCTTGTTGGAGGAACGCATTTCACTGATGGAGAGGTAAATGGGGAAAGTGGACTGGTCCTTCCGCATGGCAATCACCTTGCGGCCTTTGCCTATAATCTTAGCCTCTCCAGTGGCCAGGTAGGCCTTGATGTAGCTGTCGTGACTGAGGGCACTGCTAGAAGGCATCAAGGCTTTGACATTCTTGCCCACGATAGCCTTTGAAGAGTAGCCAAACATCTCACAAGCGGATTGGTTGAAGAACTGGATGATGCCCTTCTTGTCGATGACCACCACCCCATCCACGAGTGTATCCAACACCTCCGTGTCCCAGGGAGGAAAGTCGACCGTATAGTCCTGCTTGTGAGGGGTAAGGTAGAGGCGTAGCGGTTTGCCTTGGCACTGGCGAATGGCTGTCCGAAGGTGGGACAGCTTGGTGATGGAGATGAGATCATCGTCCTCGTCCTTGTACTTGAACTCCATGTCTTTCTTGTACTCGGAGCGGATCTTGCGACGCAGCTTGGCGTGGGAGATGTCCGCTCTGACCCGCAGGATGGTAGCATCCTCTCCCAGAAAACACTTGACGGTGATCTCCTCATCTTGACTGGGGGCACCGCTGCTGCTCTTACTCTTGTGGTTGTTGCTAGTGCTGCTAGTGGAGGTCGAGCCTCCTCCAAGAGGAGTTCCTCCGCTGCCGCCACTCAACTTCCCGCTGCTATCATCCGAGTCCGAATTGTCCGATAGAGGAGAGAAGGCTGCTTTGGAGCTCTTCTTCAGCTGGCCAATCTTTTTCAGGATCTTCTTCCTGTGACCCAATTTCCGGACGTTGATGGAGGTCAGGTCCTCCGTCTCCAGCTCGAACAGCTCAGCGCCGGAAATGCTGTTCTCAATGAAGACGATCTTGTACTGACTCATGTCGATAAAGTCCAACCATTTGCCTACCTCGCTAACCGTCCAGGTTCTTGGGTCCTTGGCCTGCAACCGAGCCAGCTCGGCGGCGGAGGCGTCCTCGTTGACACCGCTGACTACTGAGCCAGGACCAGAGCCCTTGGACTTGGTTGTTCCCTTGATCTTTCGCATGGTCTACTCCTCTTCGTATGATGATTATTCCAAAAAAAAAGTGTGCAAGCCGATTTGCTATTGCACCGGTGAATGCTTCTTTTTTTGAAAACAAAAAATTTTAGCCAACACAAACAACTTATAACAAGAAACTGAACCACGTTACCTTCAGTAAGAAGGTTACACCGTGAAGAAGCAGCACCCCAAAAAAGAAACCGCGTGCGCTACAATCCCGCCCAACCCGCTCCTGCCCCTCACCACTCCTTTTCTTCTTCTTGTCTTTCTTTTCTTCCCAAATGGGGGGGTGGGCGCCACATGTGGTGCGTAGCAACCAATTTAACAGTAAAAGGAAATAGGTGGCGATGGTTGCCATGGTTTTTTCATTTGCGAAAAATATTTTCTTGGAAATAAATAAAAAATACATTGTATGGGGGATTTGGCGGGGGAAATCAACAGGCGCGTTTGACTTGATCGAGAAAGGCGAGGATGTCGGCAAAAGTAGGGCGCGCTTTCGGTTCCGCCCAACACAGGCCAATGAGGCGTTTGACCCAAGAAGGGCAAGCGAGGGCTTCCACATCCGCGGTAGAGGCAGAACCAGCAGAGACCATGGCGTGCAGCACGGAG
Source organism: Balamuthia mandrillaris (assembly GCA_031835245.1). Lineage (NCBI taxonomy): Eukaryota > Discosea > Longamoebia > Balamuthiidae > Balamuthia > Balamuthia mandrillaris. The sequence goes on along the minus strand of JAVKOQ010000047.1, from coordinate 68,652 downwards.
GCAAAGCTGTAGACCTCGGCAGGAAGGCCGTAACTTCCAGAGAGCACCTCAGGAGCACGGTAGTCGGGATGGCCGTTGGGAGAGAGGCAAGCCTCCAAAGCGCCCTCAGGTTGTGCAGAAGGGTTGTGGTAGAGGCTAACAGCCACGCCAAAGTCGCCCAAACAGAGTTGGTCGTCGTGAAAGAGGATATTGTCAGGAGTTAAATCCCTATGAAGCAGTGGAGGGCTGAGGGAGTGAAGGCGATGAAGAGTGGTGGCCAGCGGAACTGCCACCGAGAGCAGTTGGTCCGTGGTGAAGGGCTTTCCGGTGGCACGTTGCTGCTCGATGCGTGAGGCCAGAGTGCCTTGGTTCATGAAGTTGGTAATGATCCAAAAGCAAGGAGCAGAACGGAAACCGAGAAGTTGGATGGTAGAGGACCAGCCCAAGGTTCGGCGAAGGGCGGCTAGTTCACGTTCAAAAGTTTTTTGTTGGTTGGCGCATTGTTTGAGAACCTTGACGGCCACAAGTTGACCGTTCCAGGTGGCTTTGTAGACATCGGAGAAGCAGCCGCTGCCCAGTTTTTCCTCCAAGACAACAGTTTGGTTGAACTTGGTTTGGCCATTGGGAGAGCAGACTTCGATGTTGTTGTACACAGAGACCACAGGAGAAGCAGGTCGCTCCCCACTGTACTCATCACGGAAAAGCAGGTCGTCGAAAGAGGGAGAAGGAGAGAAGTTCATGGGGGTGGGAGCGTCGACGTCAGTCTTTCTCACGGCTTCGTTTAAGTCGTGAGGATCCATTTTGGTAGGGATAAGCTTCTTCGTCCGACATAGGTGTTGACGGGGGAGAACTGGTTTGGCGGTGCTACTACTCAAGCTAATGGTTGGTGAGGTGATGGTGGCGGAAGGAGAGAGGACGTAAAGCCGAACGGGGTGCGGTTTTTTGCGTGTTGGCTTGCGTACTCTCAACGTCTTGAATTGGGTTTTACCTCCTCTTCGTGAAACCGTGCGCGTGGTCAAATGGGGAGAGAGGTATTAAAAAGAAAGATGTTGCTACGTGGTGAAACCAAAAGTGTAGACGTGGGCAAGTAGAAAAGTTTTGGAAAAAGTGGGGACGTGGAGTTCCATTTTCTGGTTTTCTGGTTGTTGGAAAGTTACCGCCAAAACTATTCTGTGAATCTTTTCAACGGAGTTGACGAAAAAGGGCGGTGTCTGCAGATTTGCCCTGTAACACCCCGCCGCGTCAGCTTCTCTTTCCTGTCGACCTTCCCAATTAGAGGAAAATACTAGGAAACTGGGTTTCCAGTTTCCACATTCCTTCCATTCTTTCTCAATATCTACTTATTTTTTCCAGGTACGATATTTAAAATTTTCTAAGAAATTAAATTCCTGGTAATGTGAAGAATGTTTGGAATGCTTGTCTACACAAATTCAAAAGAACAACAAGAAGAAAGAAAGCGAGGAGAAGAGAGATGGCTTTTGCCCATTCCACCCACTTTCAGCACTGGTTCTTCACGCCAGAGGCCTTACAAACCGAAAAACAAGAGACCTATGAAAGAGGAATAGCTCACTTGGGCGATAGTAATAGTGCTGCGGCGGCCATGACTCTCGAGGAAGAGGACCTCTTGAAGCGGCACTACCAAACCACCATCCAAGAGGCCTGCGCGAAAATGGGCGTTCCTGACAAAGTCATGGCCTCTGCCATCACCTACTTTAAACGATACTTCTTGAAACATCCCATAACACATCATTCCCTGAAACACATCATGTACGTGTTTCCCGTCTCGTCATTTCTTCAAGTTGCGATCCTGTGCAGTTCTCACTAAAACCATAAAAAGGGCAACATGCATCTATGTGGCTGGAAAGATTGAGGAGTGCGTGATACCAGCTACAGACCTGGCCGCTCACCTCAAAATGGAAGCCAAGCAAATACTTGCTCAGGAGATACCTCTCTTGGAAGGTCTAGAGTTTCAATTTGTGGTGTATCACCCTCATAGGCCATTGCATGGCTTCGTTCTAGACTTGAAGGTATCTCTTTCCCCACACCTTTCTCCTTGTTGCTCTTCTTCGTCTTCTTCTTCTTCTAACGCTGCTCCGGAATATGTGGCAGGAGAGGGATGATACGCCACCCAACATTGATGATATATGGATACATGCACGGGAACTTATCCACCGAGTCCTAACCACCGACGTTCCTTTTCTCTACACCCCATCCCAAGTGGCCCTCGCCTGCCTGCATCAAGCAGCTGCTGACAAAGAAGTTTCTCTTGCTAAGTACTTAATTTTCCTTCTCCGATCTTCAGTTTTCTTTTCTCATCTCTCTTTACCTCGTATCTCATCTTCTCTTCTTCTCTTCACCTTCAAAACGTTAGATATATCCACGAGCGGTTTTCCAACAACGCAGGATTTAAGGACCTATTGGAAACGGTGAAGAAGATACAAGCATTTATGGGCAAGCAAAGCGCACCGGTTGATTCTGAGCAAGTACAGAGCTTGCATGAAAAGTATGCACAGTGCATGTTACCTGCACTTAATCCAAAGTCAGAAGCGTACGTCTTCCTTTCTTTCTTGTCGCTTTCTTTCACTCTTGTATGTGCTTCTTGCTTGCTTGTTATAACCACAAAAACTCAACTGATTGCTACAGATTTAAAAGAAAGAGAGAAAAAGACAAAGAAGAGAAAGATAAGGAACGGCAAAAGAAAATGAGACTGCTGAAAGAGGAAGAGAAGGCAGAAGTTGAGTTTCTGACGGGCGCTTCCCAAGGAAGCGATGGAGAGGAGGAAGCAGAAGCAAAAGGAACCGAAGAGAGCGAACAACGGGAAGGCGAAGAAAACAAATTCACCATACGAACGGTGTCCAAGAGCGACATGAAGACACGTAGGGTTAAGAAAGGCAAGTAATGCCCTATTACTACACCCTTCTTTCTTGTTTCAGTCTTCTTCCTTGTCTTCCTCTTTCCTTGCTTCTTTCGTCTCTAGCTCTTGCTTCTCCCTTGTTTTCCTCGTTTCTTGCTTCTTCCGCCTCCATCAAAGGGCACTCTTGTGCTGTTTGCTATAGGCTTTCTTCTTGACGACACTATCTACCAACTCCGGGAAGAACGGTCGCAGAGCAACCGCCAGCTTCCCGCTGATGGTCAGCACGACCTTGGTCTTGCCTTGGTCCGCCGCATCCACTATGAGCTCAGCACACCGCTCCGCCGACATCATCTTCGAGTCGGGCGCAAACTCTTTTGGGCCGAACGAGTTTTGACGGATGTTGGTTTCGACATAACCGGGAGAGACCACTGTCACTCCCACTCGTTTATCCAATTCCATGCGCAATGCGGAGAAGAAACCGTTTACTGCAAACTTGGAAGCACAGTACCCGCTTCGTAATGGTACTCCCGTTTCACCTTTTGTTGGAGAAGAAGCAAAGAAGAAGAAGAAGAAGAAGAAGAAGAATAACGCAGAAGAAAAACAAGAAGAACAAGAACAAGAACAAGAAGATGAGGAAGGAAGGAAGGAAGGAAAGAAAGAAAAAGAGAAGCAACGAACCCGAAAGAGAAGACACGACAACGATGCGAGGAGAGAGATTGCTTCGTCGGAGATAGGGGAGAGCATAAAAGGTGCACTGCACGTAGCCAAAGTAGTTAATCTGCATCAGCCGATGAAAGATGGAGAGGTCTTTTAGCTCCTCGAAAGGCATGTGCATCGACACTCCAGCATTTAACACCTTCAAGAAAAGAGTTTGAGAAAGAAGGAATAAGACAAGAGCAGAGAGAGAGAGAGAGAGAGAGAGAGAGAGAGAGAGAGAGAGAGAGAGAGAGAGAGAGAGAGAGAGAGAGAGAGTGACGAACCAGAATATCAATATGTTGGAAGAGGCGAACAGTTTCTTCTATGAGAAATCTGCACAGCGATAGAAGCGACTAAGAAAGAGCAGGAAGACGTGAGAAGGAGAGGAGAACAAGGCTACATACTTGCAGTCTTGCTCTTTGGAAACATCGGTTGGAATGACAGCAACGTCTTGGATATACTTTCTGCACTCCAAAGCTACCTCTTTCAGAGGCTCTTTGGAACGCGCTGCCAACACCAACCTTTTGGTTCACATGTTTAAAAAACAGAACGAGGGCTTGAAAAGGAGAGAAAAAAAGAGCCACAGAAAGAGAGAGAGCAGAGAGGGAGAAAGAGAGGTAACGCGTACTTGCACTCTCTTGAGGAAGCGTATTTGATGGCTATGGCTTTGCCTATTCCCGAGCTTCCGCCTGTTATTACAATGACGGGTGGGCGAGCTCCTTGCTTTGGCATTTCTGTTTTGTCGTGCAACCGAGCAAAAACGAAAATGTTCGGTTGGTGTTGTTTCTCTGCTGTATCGAATAATGAAGGTTTTACGAAATAGGAGCAAAAACGTACTCGCTAAGTAACTGCTGCCGTCTTGTTTGGTGTTACGTTGCAGCATGTTGTGATGCAAGGACCTTTCCTTGTTGGTTTCTTTCTTCTTCGAAATCAGTTCGCTTTGGTTTTTGTCGACACATTTTTTTGGAGCAACAGGGAATGTTGGCAACTCTGTCCTACTTTTCCTCGGAACTGTACCTCCAGCCACCTGGTTATTTTTAAGCCCGGAAGAAGCATGTTAATATGTGCAAACAACCTCTGGCTCAACGTTGTCACTTATCAGGCTGTATATTTTCATTTTGCACATTAATAACACACTATCCTTTCTTCAGTTGAGTAATGGTCCCTATCAGCAATTACCAGCACATCCTTATGAAATCCAGAGGACAGCAACCTCATTCATTCAGACTCTAAGAACTGCCCTATTCTAGTAACACAGTAACCTGCTATTTATTCATAGTGTTTTATAATATTACTTCAGTATATTATTATTAGAAAAAGAAAAGCAATTAAATAGTAATAATGTTTCTTTCATACACTTTTGCAATGTTATTATCAAATTATTAGTTGCTAAATTGAAAAGAAACACATTCATAAATTACAAAGGTAAAGCTCAGTAAAAATATGTTATAACTTCAATTATTACATTTAAAACTACACCAATACTAATAACTATCAAAGTATTTAATACAACTTTTTACAGTGCACAATCAACTTTTGGGTTTATCAGTATTTTCTCACATAAAACAAGTAAGAAAAAAAGTATTTTGGAAAAACTTTAAAGTGCTAGGTAATACAAAAAAAAGAAAAAGTACTTTTAACAAATTACTAATGATTGAAGTTCAAAAAAAAGAAAAAATACTGTTATACTACTCTCTCATAATACCTATCCCTATCTCTCCTTGTATATATCTCTCTTTCTTTCATTCTATTAAAGGTCTTTTCTACACCCATCAAGTTAGTATCTGTTAAGTTGCTTTTCTATCAGCCTTATCACAATACTTCAGAAAGGAAAAGAATTAAAAAAAAAACAAAACAAAGAACCATTAAAAATGAAAACAATATGTTCATTATTAGAAATGAAAGTATTTTTACAAACTATCTTTTAATAATACACTCTCTCATAATACCTATCCCCATCTCTCCTTGTATATATATCTCTTTCCTTCATTTTATTAAAGGTCTTTTCCCTACACCCATCAAGTTAGTGTCCATTAAGTTGTTCCCCTACCAGCCTTATCACAATAATTTAAAAGAAATTTTTATTAAATAAAATATTTTTTCTTATTTTGTTGACGAAGTTTATCATCATTACAATTATAAAAATAATCTAAACTTATTTCTTCTCCTAATTGAATATCTTTTGTAGCTCTAACATAAATACAAAAGTTTTGTTGATGTTCTAATTGATGAGAAATCACACAATTAGGTTCATCAGAGTGATTAACTAAAGAATGAATAAAATAAAGGCCACCAACATTAGGAAGGCATTGTAATCCATTTAAAGCAATTTGAATACTCATTTGCTTTAAACTTTCTTGTTGAAAGAGGTAATACAATTTTTTTGCACTTTGTAATAGAGTAAAAGCATCACTAAATTGTTGTGATTCCTCAAAGTGCCTTGCTTGAATCATAATCATCTCTTTTAACTTATTACTATAAAATTCAAGCATATCACTTTGTTCTTCTAAAATCGTTTTCATATTAATACAAGTAAATGCATAAAACTTGTCACATTCTGGAAAGTAATTGATATGTTTTCCATTTCTTTCTTCAAATGCTGTTAAAAAAGCAGTTTTGACAGCATTTAAATCAAAAGAAGTAGGAACAGTTATTGTTTTTGCTAATAATTGAACTTGAGTTGTAATGAGTTTGATAATTAAAGTCAAAAGATAAATATGAGAAACAGGATCCTTTTGACATTTTGCAAGTTCAAACATTTGTGTAAGTGAATGCTTTTTTGATGATCTTAAACATAAAACCTTGTGATACTATTAAAAAGTTTAGTTAAAATGAATTAACAAAAAAATAAATAAAAACAAAACAATTAAACATACTTGATTTAAAGCCATTTGTTTGCATTGTTCAGAGCAATAAACAGTTTGGCAAATATCACAAGAAACTCCTATTTAAAAAAATAAAATTAAAATTGCAAATAATTTGTTTAAGAATATGTACCATTAGAAGAATGTATTTCATTAAAGCATCTCTCACAATATAAAATAAGAGAATGTTTTAAAGGACCTGCAACTAAAGCTTCTTCACTAAACACAATTTCTCCTTTAGTTATTTTTCTTTTAGCATAAAGTCCTCGGCCTTTCTGTATATCAAAATATTTTACTCCAACTTTTGTTTCATTAGATCAACATACTCAACAAGTTTGGAAAGAAACTTACTTGGAAGCTCAGAGAGAAGAGATGAATAGCTATTATGAATACTTTGTTTAAGGTCTTGTGTTATGCTTTTACGCTCTACTTCATTACCACAATAAGACAAGGCTACCACCAAATACTTATAAGCTACTTGTGGCATATCAGTGAGCAATAGCACTTGTGCTTTCCTATAATAGCCTAGAAGACAAATCAATAAAGAAAATAATAATAATATAAAAGAAAAGGAGGTGGCATATTGATACTTACCTTTTGCCCAGTCAGGTTTCAGCTGAATACACTTGTCTGCATCCTTATGGGCGTTGTCAAACTTGCTTAACTTAAGGTAGGCCGCACTACGGTTGCTATAAAGGACGTGGTTCTGTGGATCATAAGATAATGCAGAAGAGTAGTGTGTAACTGCTTGCCGGTACTGGTGGTCCTTGAAGGCAGCATTGCCCAACTCTTTCAATTCCTCCGCTTTCTGTGCACCAACCATAACGTTAACTCACCAAGATACATGAAAAAGCTGAGAACTGGTTACCGTATTGATCTGAGGGGCGTAAGGGAACATGATGACGCAAGGTTTCTTCTTCGGTGTGTATCGTTCGTGTCCTTTTTTTTTTTCCGAGTTTTTTTTCTGTCTTTTTATTCATTTCATTTGTCGGCAACAAATACAGAAAATTACATTTGTCGGCAACAATCCCAAAATCCTTCCAGGAAATCTTTAAAGGAAGCCAAACTTGCTGTTGTTTTACTTGGTTTGTCCCAAGGAAGAAAGCTCACTAGCACAAACAAAAATGGCAGGCATTGAGTTCCCTTGTATGGTTGAGTATGCGAAGAGCAATCGCTCTGCGGTTTGTTGCCCCTTAACATTATGCACCGAAGCAGATCTTGACTTTTTAAAAAAACCCCCTCCCTCCTTCCCAACAGTGCAAAAAATGCAACCGTACCATTCAAAAGGGAGAGTTGAGAATAGGCAAGCAATATGACCGCGACCACAGTGGTTATCACTACTACCACCTCCAGTGCTTCCCGGTACAAGGCTCTTCCTTCCCCCCGCAACTTCGCCACTATTGTACTAACTTCCGTCGTCCGTCCCACTTCTGTAGTATCGTGACGCAGATCCTGAACAATACCTCTTTGGCTGGGACAGTATCTCTGCCAGTGACCAAGCTAAAGTGCGGAAGCATTCTGGACCTTCTTCAACTCAGGCATCCTCTGCTCTGTCCTCGACTCATACTGCTGCCATTACCAACACGCACTTGCTGCCTACTCCTATAACAGCCACGATGGTGCATCCTTCAACGACCACAAACCTAACGGATGACATTGCGCAGCGCTTGAAAGTGCATCAAAGTAGCCTCGTCGGCCGTTCAAACCTCAGTTTGGAGCAGTTCACCTGGTTGCTTTCCAAGCTGGCAACCAGCAGCTTCCTCTCTGACAACGACCGTCGGCGCATCGATCGTGCAGTGCAGGCCGCCCTTGAATTGTTCGAGCACAACAAGGATGCCGACGACTGCGCCAACACTTTATTCAGGCTTTACCAGCTCTTTTATGTGTAATCATTTACTTGGTGTGTAACAAGGCGCATGTTTTGAGGTATTCTCTCCACTTCTCTCTCTCTCTCTCTCTCTCTCTCTCTCTCAAGTAGCGTGCTGCTCGTCCCACCTATATATGGCTTCTATCATCGCCTTCGCGTTGGGAGCTTCAGCTACTGCCTCTGGTTTCCTTTCAAATGTCTTCTCTACCTGGTTGGCAGTCGTTTCTCCAATAACCGCAAACTTCAACCACTCTCCACCTTCCTCTTCTCCCCTCTCCACTTGCTGATCGGGCTGCAGAGCAGCGTGCACTGCTTTTACCCCAGAAGGGCTAAAGAAGCAAAGCCACGTCCTGCGGTGGCTAGCACTCGGCGCTTGTGCCTTTGTTCCCTTTGCTAGTCCTTCTTCATTCGCTGCGTTCTGTATTGCTGTGGATCCTCGTGCCATTTTAATGCGTGAAGAAGAACCGAACACCGCTCGTGCTTCGTTTGCGAGCGTAGGCGCTGTTTTGGTGCAGTACGCCCGCACCTCGTGGAATGGTATGGCTGCATCTCGTAGCGCCTGCGGTAATGTGTCCTGCCGAATGTTGCTGCACACAAACAAGAGCGAGCTATTTCGGGTTGTGTCGGCACTTTGTTGTGGGTTCTCTTTTAGCGCAGCGATCATCAATCGCGCCAGTTCATCTGCCTTGTTGGCGACAAGCGTTTGAGATGAAATTGTATGTTCTCCACTGCCACCTCCTCCTAGCAGTGATTGCAGCGCGGCATTGGTCTTGGCTCCCACCACAAAGCACCTCTTCTTTTGCCACCGCTCCAGTATGTCACGCCATCTACAGTTCTGTAGACCCGCCTCAAAAACTCGTCGGAGCGCTTCCACAGAGGTTTGGCTGGTAACGATCAGGCCTTCATACTCTTCTTCGTTGTCAAACAGAGCCGACTCCAGCTCCTCCTGGTTACAAAAATCAAAAGCCAGCGTTGGCACAAAGTGCGGAGCATATCCCTTTTGCAGCGCTTCCTACTCCCACAAATGCATTGTCAGCAAAATCCGCTTTTCCTCCTCTTTGAGGAAGAGAGAGACGCACACCTCCTCGTAGTCGGGGCTCCTCTCCTTGAAGAACACGCACAGAGCTGCTCTTCCCTCCTGCCCCAACATTTTGTTTTTGTTTTGTTAGAGTTTATTTTTGCGGACAGGTATTTTTTCCCGCCAAAATATTTGCTGTCGACCCAAACAACTTGTTTTTCCACCCGTTGTTTTTACCCCACATGGTGGATAGAAAATGGAGGCCGCACAGACACCACCACGCGTGCCCGGAAGGGAGGTGGGCTTGGGGGCTCATGCTGCCGGTGACATCTTGAAGGAACTGGAGGCCGAGCCCTGGCAACGGCTGGTGCTGCCAACGACAGGGCGGGCGGTTGGCGCCTCCTCTGTTGTTACTACGCTTTTCTTCAAGGCCAAGTTCCTGAGCACTGCTTATGTTTTGCTGGCCACTGACCTGACGGCTGTTTGGGCTCAATGTAGCCAACGAGAGGATATCAAGAGGGACAAAGAGGTGGGTGCATGTCACGTTAGCCCTTTCCTGTTTTTTCCTGTTGACGAACCGCTATTATTTTGGCTGGCAGCTGTTCAACCCCTTGTTAGAGATGCCTGTAAAGCGGCTTCTTCTTTTGCTAAAACAGTACTTGCTGCAACAAGAGGCGCCCGACCCTCCGTCAGCATTGGAGTCCACACAGTTTGAGGCCCAACGCGAAGTATGTATGCTATCACTCGCTCATTCTTGTTTGCGGAACTAACGCACTACCAGGCTGACGGCAGCTTGCAGCTGTTGTTCTCCCGAAAGATCGACTTTTACTGCCTCAAGTGGGCGTTTAGGTGCCATACTCTCTTTCAGGCCTCCGATCCCGCACAGGCTCTCTTTTTCAAACGCTACTTTACCCTTCCATTACTCTTTGTGGCTGACGAGCTGCAACAACAAGTAGCCGACTTGAAAGCTACCATCATGCGCAAGGGTAGGTGCACACACATCCTGTTTTTTAAACACGTGTTAACGCATTTCTCGCTCTTAGAGGCTGAAATAGAAGAGTATAAGAGCAGAGGGGCAGTGTTGCCGAAAGGTGCGGTTGAAACCTTCTCTTCAGCTGGGTGGCATCCTTGCAAACTCCCATTCTTTTACAGCATTCACTACACCCCGTTTCGATCACGACAAGTACGATGAGGACCGGCTGCAGACCTTTGTTGCGTGCAGTATTTCACAACAACCACCATCACATGGCCTGTGTACTCGTCTCTATCAGTCTTTCCTGGAACTGCAACCTCCTCATGACTCAAATAACCCACCCCCCATTATTGTTGAAGAGCCATCACAGGTACTATTTCAGCTTTCTCTTCTCTCTCTTCTCCCTTTCTCTCTCATGTGATGCGATCGACTGACCCAGACAAAACCTAGTCACCATCTGCTGCCAACAACAGACCTTCCAACAAACGATCCTGCCCCTCAAAAACTGCGCCAGAAGACACCAATCTGTTTGCAACACCAGGATCTCCTTCCAAACTGAGTTCTACTTCTCGTTCTCTATCTGTTCCTTCTTCTTCTTCGTCGTCTTCTGCTTCCTCTTCATCTGCAGCATCGCCACCACGGCGGGCCTCACCTACCACATCACCAGCGAGAACACCAACACGCCGTCGTCAGCTGGTTAGAGGCTATGAAGAAAGCCCAGAGGAAGCAAGACGCAGAGCCGCCATCCAACACAAACTTGCAAAGCAGCTGCAAAAGAAGAGCAGTCGTGTTTGCAAGAAACCAAAGTTCGTCTGAGTCCGGCCGATATTCTTCCAGCAGCAGAGAGTGTGTATGCGTGAAGTTGCTTTTCTCTCCTTGGTTGTGAATAGATAGATGTACATTGCTTGCCAGCCTCTTTTGTCACGCGCTGCGATGAAAGTGAACAAGGAGCCAGTCCCCGTTGTCCTTGCGCTGCCACACACGCGTTTCCTGATGCGCTTTGGTGAGGGGCTTCTGAGCGTCGTCGAGACACTGCGTCAGCCGCACGTAGCTGACTACCGCAGCGTCTTTCCCCAGGGCCTTGACCTTCACGTTCACCATGGTCGTGTGGGCGGGAGGCAGCGGTTGCTCCTTCATCTTTTTATGTTGAGCCAGCTCAAAGTAAAACTTGTGAAACGGCATCCCTTCCACCAAGTGCCCTTTTGTTTTCAAGAAGAAGGTACCATCAGTCACTGAGCAACCTCAACGCTAAAGAACGGAACGGTACCTCGAGCTTCAGGCTCGAAGCAAGTTAAATCAGGGTCGCACAGCCGTACATAGCTCTCCCAGTCCCCCTCGGCGATGCTGCGCAGCAGCTTTGCCGTAAGGTCTACCACGTGCTCTACCACTTTTTCTTCCTCCGTTCGGAGCCTCGCGTTGCAGCCACCGTCTGCTTGCATCCTAGGTCTTTTGGTCTCCCCGCAGCTTCTCCTTACTTTTACACGAAACCAAATGAAAAGAAAGGACAACAAAAAAACAAACCACAAAAGATGAGGCTTTCTTTCAGTTTTAGTTGCTTTGCTGTTGTTTGTGTGTGCACTGCTCATCCATGCGCAGCGTGTCGTTCATTCATCGTTGCGGTTGGTCCGAAGAAATAGGGCCTTGCTCCAGCTGCTGCTGCTGCACATGCTTTTGGTGTTGGGGCTGGCGGGGGAGGGCGGCGCGCGGAGGGGAGGAGGGCGGCGCGGTGAACTGCATGCCCACGAAGCCGATGAACGATACTATGAGGCCCCCCGTTATGCGCTTCCACGGTGGAATAGCTTTGTAGGACGCCCACAACTTGCTCAACGGACTCGTGCCACTCATCTTTGGTGTTGTTTGTTTTGTTTTTTTTTTTCCTTGCTCTGCTCTTTGGGGACAAGAGAGAGAGAAGAGAGAGAAGAGAGAGAGAGGAGAGAGAGAGCAAGAGAGAGTGAGAGGCAAGTATAATTATTACACACACTTGAACGTTCAACAAAGGATGACAACAAACAACATGAACATGAACGAGCAGGAGGCTCTTTGGCTCTCTTGCTAATCGGACGGGGTGTTGTGGGTGACCATCTGCTCCACCAAACCCAACACCTCGGCTGGCAGCAGGGAGAGGAAGGAGGGGGCGCCGCCCTTGCTCTCGCCATCGTTAGCCCGCAGCTGCCACAACCTCTGAAGGGTTTGCTCCTTTAGCTGCCTGCCCAGTTCCTTCATCTCCTGAGCCGTTCGCCGATGGACGCGAACGTGATGGCTGCGCATCCACCAGGCAAACCCGACTGCAGCCCCTAGGAAGCAGCTTGCCAGCAGAGCCGTCAGCAAGCCAACCCCGATGGCAAAGTCCTTGCTAGCTCTATCCCTCTCCTCCTCGAACTGCTCCCCATCCTGGAAGAGGGTGAGAAGCGTCACGTCTTCTTCCATCCGCCCGCCAACTTGGTTGTTAACCGCCTCTCGCAACCGCTCCACCACTAGCTCGAACTCGCTCTTGTCCAGCAGATGGTTTCTATAATACATATCTGCCCGAAGTCCCACCATCCCTTTCAAGGGTGAAGTGGATGTAGAGGATGAGTCCAACACTTTGCGAACGTTACGGAAGCATCTGCTGGCGCTGCTGGAATAGACCTCATGCTCGCACGAGGCAACAGCGGAAGAAGAGGAAGAAGGGCGAAACTGACAGGCGATGGCTGCATCAATGTTCACACTCAATGCTCGTGATGAGTTGATGTAGGTATAAGAAGGAGAAGAAGAGTTGGAAGAAGAAGGATCAGAAGTGGCCGCCGTTATAGGATAGACGCAATAGTAGATATACTGCGGAGCGTTGGCAGTTTCCGTGATGACTTTTTCACCATAGATCCCCTCGGAGAGGGGTGGCAAGGTGGCGTCCTCCCCAAAGACAAAGACAAAGCGACTGGTCTCTTGCTCCTCTCCACCCAAAGAGCCAGCGTTGAGAGGATCCACCCAGTCGAAGCTCTCGATCCGCACATGATTGAGGTTGGAGAGCGGCATCCATATCGAGAGCAGCACGAAGGCGGTCAACGTGGCCAGAAAGCAGGCCGTGCAGGCTGAGAGAACGGCTGGCCTCAGCTTCTCCTTCTTACTCCACAACCAGCACCCGCCCACCGCGTAAAGCACCAACCAAGCCAATGCGTAGCCGCCGAACAGCAGTACGAAGACGATGGCGCCGAATGCTCGGTCGTAGGCCACCACCAAAGTTGCGCCCATCAAACACAGGAAGAGAAGGTTAATGACGGTCGGTAAGCATACCCCCAGGAATAACCACAGGTTTTGCTTTGGGGCTATCCGTGTGCGTGTTTCCCATGGAATACCCTCCGGCCATACCCCTTCCTCGTTGTTGTTGCTTCCTCCCCTCCTTTTTTTCCTCCATATCCTCGCGCTCCACTTTGAACTTCGTTGTTGTTGAGAGTCAACCACCATCACGAGCTCGCCCTTTGTTGTTGTTGCTTTGTGGTGGTGAACTTCTTCTCCTAAAGTCTCTCGTTCAGCGATGCTGAGGAATTCAACTTTAATTCATTTCCGAATTCCTCTCGACTAAAAGGAAGGCTTGGTGGCGAAGAGGTCATCCGTTGGCGGCGGAAGAGGGAGGAAGGGCAGCGGCAACCAGGCCGGAGGGAGAGGACAAACGTCGCAGCTTACGCTGCTTTCTTCGCCTAATCAGCTCTTGTCTTCTCAGCTTTTTGCTCTCCGCTGGAAAATACAGCTGCCGCAGCTTTTCCATCATGTACTTGCGCGCTACTTTGCGGTTCTGTTCTTGGGAACGCGTCTTGTGACACTGAACACAGGAAGAAGTTTTCGCGGATCAGTTTTTCGGGATGCGTTATGAGGAGAGAGAGGGAGAGAGAGAGAGAGAGAGAGAGAGAGAGAGAGAGAGGAAGCCACTTGCGCATTACCTTCACTATCAACCCTGTTGGTATCTGTACATAATAGGCAAGAAGTGAGTGGGTTGCAGAGAGAGAGAGAGAGAGAGAGAGAGAGAGAGAGAGCATACGTGTCTGAGAAAGACACAATTGGCGGTCTTGTGTAGGTTTTGGCCACCCCGCCCGCTTCCCAACACAAATTTTTCTTCCAGCTCGCTCTCTACTAGCTGTTTTGTCCGCGAGAAAACGCAATCTACCGCTTGCGCTTTCTTATTTTCTTCTTCTTGTTCTTCTTCTTCTTCTTCTTCTTCTTCTTCTTCTTCTTCTTCTTCTTCTTCTTCTTCTTCTTCTTCTTTTTGTTCTTCTTCTCCCTTCTCCTCATCCTCCTTCTGTTCTACTACCTCCCTTTTGGTAGCACGGTGTTGATGCCGCTGCTGTTGCAACGGGCAGCAGTTGCCCCACCAGCCCGGTCGGCAAGGGGGGAGAGAAGGCGCGGACGCAAAGAGCGACGCACGTCCCTCCCGCAAGGTTGCCGTATTGGCCGCGGTGGTGCGGTGCTGCTGACCGACAGAACAGAAAGCGCCTGTTCCTTCGAAAGTGGCCGTGAAGCGCGCAGCGCTCTGCCTTCCATTGTAACACCTCCAAACGACGCGCATCGTCCTTTCCTTCTTTTCTATAAGATACTTATCGTCTTTTGTTTTTTTGTTTTTTTTGTATTTTGGGGGTTCGTTGGCCGCACAAGGCAGAAGGCAGAGGGAAGTTTGTTTGCATTTGAAGCTATAAACAAATACACAAAAAAAAACCATACAAGTGCACACTTGAACAAAAAACTAAAACCAAGAAAGCACAAAGACGGGCGGGGTACACTTTCTACAATTCGCAGAAAGAGAAGTAGAGAGTAAGATTGCTGGAAGAGTGTTGGTATTGAGGGCCCGTTGGGCGCAGTAACCTGCTGGCCACCCATGTGTCATCAGGTGCTATCGCTTTTGGTGCGGGTCGTCCATGTGGCCTGTTCGTTGCATGTGTAAACGATGAGAGAGAGAGAGAGAGAGAGAGAGATAAATGAATAAAGAAAAGCAGGAGAAAAGTTACCCATTGTGTTCATAGAGAGAAAGCAAATGGATGTCGGACATGTCTAGGCATAAGAAGGTGGCCAGCTGGCCAAGAATCTGCTCGTATGTAGCAGTCTTCTCAATGAGAAGGCAACAAACCTCCTCGTAAGGGGCAACTGCTGTGCGGAAACTAACCCGCATCCACCGCAACAAATATTGATAATAGTCTGTTGCTAAAGCCCATCGGCACGTGCTTCCTCTGTTGGTTTTAGGTTTGTTGGTGAGAAACAAAAAATGAAGTGATCAGAGAGTGAGCGACAGTGAGAGAGAGGGAGAGAGAGAGCGAGAGAAAGGGAAAGAGAGCACAGCGAAGAGAAGAGAACGAGACGCAACTCAGAGGGACAGAGTTGAAACGTGATGCAATCTCCATTGGAAAGCTCAGCTTTCCTGAATGTGTCTGAAGCGCTCAGTGGATCGATCATCACTTCGTTGATTTCCTGGACAGAGAGCGACCCGAGCATGTTAATGTAAAAGAAAGTAATTCAAAAAAAAACCGGTATGCCGGATGATGTACCTCAAATAGCAATAAAGACAAATCGTTGGAGAAGCCCATCTTCTCATTGAGAAGAGGCACAACGTTCTCTATCTGTTGGTCGAGATGCACATACAAGTGGCATATGTAACTATTTTTCATCAGAGTAAGCAATAGGACAAAAAAAAAGACAGAACAGAGAGCATACGTTAATGTCTCAGTGGATGGGTCGTAGTATTTGAAAAAGATCAAAGCGTCTTCCTCAGGGTTATGTACAGGAAAGAGAGGAGTGTGCGCTTTTGTGTCGTTGCTACCACTTGGATGGGGAACTGTTGCCAAATTAAAAGCCCTATTAATATCACAAGAAAGATCCCTCGCTTTTCATCCTTCTCTTGCTGATCATTGTTTAAGTACAATAAAAGACTACGTACCAACAGCAGATGGTTGCCAAGCAGCTTCAATAGTGGCGAAGGTTAAATACTCTTGTGTATGGCTAACCTTTGGAGCTGTTGATTCTTCCAAAAATAAATTCAAAACGGTTGATCTCTTATGTTGCAGTAGGCTTTGTATCGCTGTGCGTCAACCAAAAAGCGAGACAACAAAAAGCAAATAAGTTCGAGAGGGGAGAGGGAGAGAGAGAAAGAGAGAGTAAGGGAGAGAGGTAGAGAGAGAGAGAGAGAGAGAGAGAAAGAGAGACAAGAAGAGGGATACGTTGTGTAAACTTGGATGGCTCAAACGGAAATGCAGGTCGGGTTGTTCTATTGCGACGTTTTACAAATGCCCAAAACCGCATTCGGTGCAATGGAATGCCAAAGTTGAGCGAAGCCCATACCTACACATCACAGAATGTGAAGGGTTAGCATAATTAATAAAACTAGGAAGAGGTAAGATTGCTCTACGTACGCCAACGTCATACAAGGTTGCATCCTGGCCAAACCGACATTGCTGTGCCCGAGGCCGGCACTTACGCAGATATTGAAGGTATTGGCAGAGATCGAGGGGCAACGAATCCTTCAGCACATCGAACTCTGTTATAAGGGGTGCATGCGCTCTGGACCAATCCTTTACACCACTCTCTTCCTCTCCTTCGTCGTCATCATCCTCGTCCTCCTTGTTCTTTAACCCAGTGGAACTGGATGGTCCAACAGCAGAAAGAGGAGGCGGGAGCTCCTCTCGTTCCGTTTTTCTTCTATCAGAGCTCTTCTGTGCCTCCCTCTTCTTCTCTCCTCCTCCATTTTTCTTTTTCTTGTGAAGGGAAGCGGGAGCGCCTCCAGCCGTCACCGCCGCTGCTGCTTTCTTGCTTTTGCCTTTGCCACGCAGCTCGTGTACGAGACGATCGGTTGTTACGGTCTCTGCCACGATCAGACGGCCGCATAGCTCTTTCAAGGAGGCAATGCTGCCTTTCTCATGTTCAACGGTAGGGTGCTCCACATCCACCAAGTCCACTCGCTTCCATTCTCGCATGTTATGCTCGAGGAATAGCTAATAGAGAATGCCGGTTCAATTGAGTGGTAAAAGTACTTCTCTCTCTCTCTTCCTCTTTGTCTCATTGATACCTCTCGCTCTCTCTCTCTCTCTCTCTCTCTCTCTCTTTCTCTCTCTCTCTCTTGTGCTCTCATTGTTTCCTCTCTGTCTCTGCCTTGTAGGAGGGAAGGAACAAAAAAAAGAACAAACCCTGACAGTGATGGGTGGCCCAGAGGAATAGTTATTGCGCGCGGCAGGAAGAGGTTTGGAACTACCGCGGCTGCTGGACGTTGTGTTCCTAGCGTTGTGAGCAGTCAAGCCGCCGCCACCTCCGCCGCCACCACGAGGGGAAGGCCCTCTCCGTCGTTGCTCTTTATCATTGAAGTAAGCGGCCACGGCGCCTTCCAAGTCGTTCCTGTGGCGCTGCAGATATTCCAAAGCTTCCCCCTCTGTGGCCTGGCTGATCCCCACAAACTCCAATATCTTTTGCACCAGCTGGTCTTCTCTTTGCTCTTCCGCCATCCTGCGTGATGAAAAGAGAGAGAACAGGGCTAAAAAGCCAAACCAGGCCTTTTCTCTCCAGAGGGTTTGCTCCTTGTCGATCCCTTCCACTACCTCTGGCCTTCTACTGCCTCTGCTACTTCTTTGCTACTTCTTCTCTGCTCGTTTTGTTGTTCTGTGGTGGGTGGTGCACTGCTCAATTTGGTGTCGTTTTCTATTCCTTCTTTTTGCTGTTCATTTTTTTGTTCACATAATACATAAATGCTGGAGGCAAGGGGGAGCTCCCCCTTTCGCCTGCTGTTAACATGCTTGAAGGGAGAGGGTGGCTTGTTTGAGGGTGACCATGCATTCCTGAATGGCTGAACAGATATCTTGTTGTTCCTTCCCTGATAAACTGGCTTCTCTGCCCTGCCATCCGTCCAACAGGTTTTGGAGCAGAGCACACAATTCACTTGGAGAGCTGAAGAGAATGTTGGATGGAAGAATGAGCGCGATGAACGAGAGGAGAGAGGGGGAGGGAAGGACAGTACTGGGATTGCAGGAAGGCCAGGTCCCTAACTTCCTCTTTGGGGTGGGTGGGGGAGGAAGCCACCTCTGCCAGTGACTTTTGAAGGTCTTCAGAGCTGGTTTGTTTGAGCGTCGCTGCTGACGACGAGGATGGCAGAGCCGCAGGCGTTCCTCCTTTCATGCCAGACTCTGAAGAGCTGCTTTGCGGGGGCTTCTCTTCGGGCTCCGTCGTCTTGGGCGAGGAGCTGCTCTCGTGAATGACGAAGGAACGTCGGCTCTCCTCTTTGTCAATGGTCAAAAGAGATGTCGTGCCAAATGTGGACCTGCTTCGCCGAAGCGTGGCCGCACGCACCGGCACCTTCTCTTCTGTGATGCCCTTCTCGCTACCTCCAGCGAAAAGGTCCTTTCCTCGCAGGGTGCCACCCCGCTTCAAGGAGAGGCTGGAGCCTGTTCTTGCCATTGGTGGTCGTGAAGGGGCCACGGGAGAGGACAATTCGCTGGAGGCCTCTCTTTGAGGAGTGGGAGGCGAAGAAGCGGTTGGGGCGGTCGCGGTGGCCGAAGCGGGATCGGTTTTCTTTCGATGGAAACGAAGGGAGCGCATCTTTTCTCCAATCAATGCTGACTGTGAACGAGTCCTCTTCAGTCGGGAGAGCAACGGCGACTCGACTGACTCTTGAGTTGCTGCTGTTGCTGATGTTTTTGGCGAGGTCTTGGGACTCTTGTCGCTGTTTTCGGCCAGAAGATCGGCGCTGCTGCTCCCGCGAGAACTGAGACGAGGAGTTGTTCGCGTGGTGGATGATGTAGAGCCGCCTGCTTTGGGCGATCCAGAAGCTGAAAGCTCCTCCACCTTGGCCTGGTCCTGTTTGGTGATGTCTCCAAACAAAGACATGGCAGAGGGCCGCTCCTTGCGGGGAGTGGTAGAGCCCACCGATTGTCCCCTGTCCCGTTGGCTTCCGTATCTGTGTTTTCTTGGGGAGCTGGCTGACTGAGAGGAGCCAGAGGAGAGGCTCTTTTCGTTTTCTTCCAACACTGCTCCCAGAGGGAGAGCTGCAGCCAAGCTTTTGCGGTCGGACTTGTCGCGCGATGATTTCCTCTGTTCTCCTTTGCTCTCTCCGTCCTCGCGTCTCTGGGAGCTGTCCTTGCCTCTGTCCTTTCTTCGGCTGTCGTGCCCATCTCTCTCTTTGTCTTTTTCTTTATCTTTGTCTCGGTCCCGTCTGCTCCTATCTTTCGAGAGTTGGGAGGAGGAAGTGTGGGAGCTTGAGGCCGTTCGTTTATGGCTCCTTCTGCTGCGATGTCCTTCTCCTGATCGTTCCGCAGCGCTAGGTTCACTTATTGAGGTGGAAGGATGAGGCCTCTCACCTCCTCCGTCATCAGCGCTTTTGTGCGAACGCGAAGAAGAACCTGGCCTCTCCACTCCATCGTCCGAAGTTCTGCTGGAACGTGAAGCAGAAGAAGTACTTGACTTCTCACCGACTCCATCCTCAGAACCTTTAACGGACCGTCCGCTGGTGTGGTGGTGTCTGCTGCTCTTCTTTCTCTCGCCCGTGGTGTGATCCTTGTCTGGCTGCTGATCGTTTGAAGATGACGTTTTGGCGAGGTCTTCCAGCCTAACTTCCGCCGAGAGACGGAATCCAACAGATTGAGAAGCCCTCTTCTTATCAACATGCGACATCCTCTTCTATCTTCTCGCCTCCAACACCGCCTTCTTGGTGCCCCCTTCGTCAAAAAAACAACAAACCAACCCAAAAGACGCACACAGCGACAAATAAGGGGAGAAGAGCCTATATTAGCCGTACTATCGTGTCGTCTTGTCTTTTAATAACAGAAACTCTTGCGGAAGGAGGGGAGGGGATAAAAAAAGAGGGGAGGAAAAGGTGGTGATGAAGATCAAAACCTGGCCAGAACGGGAAACTCGGTTATCATCTTCCTTCGGAAGCCGGTAACGCCGCCGCTCAGGCTGCTGCGCTTCCTGTACTTGAACAGCAACTCGGAAAGCTCCTCCAGCTTCTTTTCGCTGCGATACTGCGGCGCGAGGCGGACCATAAGAGAAGGATGGCTGCCAGCCCGCGCTCCTGCTCTTTCTATGACCTTCCACTCCTGGAACACGTATACTGCATTCTTCAGCACCTCCTTGTTGTTGCTCTCGAAGAAATGCAGCGTCCCATCCTTGTAAAGGCGGTCACCGAACCACTGTGCTCTCTCTGAAGATTGTGTTGGTTAGAATGTCCATTGAAAGGAGGAAGGGAGGAGAGAGGAAGGAAGAGGAGAGAGAGAGAGAGAGAGAGAGAGAGATACCAATGAGCTGCTCTTCGGCCAACGTTCGGTCGGGCAAAGCTGAGAACAGACTGAGAGAGAACAGCCAGTAGCTGTCCACAAAAGGCCAGAACAGGGAACAAATGAAAGAATAATGATGCTCTCCACTGGGTGGCACAAATATCCTCCACTTGCTCTCATCTGCCTCCTCTCCTTTCTCTTTTTGGATGGTTAAAACTTTCTTCTCATTCAATGCTGATATGACTGATAAATAATCCTATTTATTTTTTTGTTTTGCATTTCATAAGTTTTATGCACTACCAAATGACAAGATTAAACAAAAGAGAACATACCTGAACTTCATTCGGGATGAATTCAAATTGGAAGAGCTGATGCAAGCGTTCGATGCTGTGCATCAAGTCGTTGAGGCTAACGCCAGGTGGATTCTCGAATTTGCCGCCTTCATCGACGTTGGTCATGGTTTGCTCGTTGCCAAAACTAGCCAATGCCAAACATACCACTCCTTCATCCTTAAATAAGTGTAATAGCTGGTTACGATAGAATCCTGGTTACCAAATATAATGAGGGAGAAAGGTGTTAATAAAAGGATTGGTGAGTAGCAAAGATGGGCAAAAGAAGACTAACCCAAATGAATCCAGTGCCGTTGTGCCTCGAAGGTAGGGGTGGAGGCTTCAACTCTCTCGTTTCTTTGTTGGACAAGGGGGCTAAGTAATTTGAGAGCACGTTGCACCACAAAGTTAGTAGGATGGAAGACAGGATCCACCCAACCGCCTTGTTCTTGAATTACGTTTCTCAGCCAATCATAACTGAATATAGTTATACAGTTAGATCGATACAAGAACAGAAGGAAAAACAAATGAGAGAGGAAGAGGATACCGTTCGGTTAGCTCATCGAGACTGATACCATTACGATGGGCCAAAATCAAGGCGGCGATGATGCCAGTGGACATGCAAACATTGTTTTTGTTAAGCTCGCGGCACACCTTGTACGCCAGCTCCAACACAATCTTCCTCCTAACCTCTGCTGTGAGCTGGTGTTCTGCTCTGACGCCAACCAACACGTTGCTTCCTCTGTTAGCTTCCTTCACGATCTCTTCGTTCCTCTTTTCTGTCTGTTTGACCACTTGATCCACCGCTCCTTTTTGAGCCACAGCACGAGCCGTGAAAGAACGGTAGAGAGAGGGAGGTACTGGTGGGGTAAACGCTCCGGAGGAAGAGGATGAGGGTATGTAGGTTGTAAGGGCAGAGGAGGTGGTTGAAGACAAGAGCGAGTTTTGAGAAAGGTCAGCAGGCTGTGGGGCCGTCAAGAAGTCGCGAGAGAACTGCTCCAGAGAAATGGGGGTGCCGAACTGAACGTTGATCCTACCGAAATCGGCAGTTAGTACCCAGCGAGCAGCAGCAAGCAAGCCCGATAGGGTGGGCTTCTTCTTTCCTTCTCCCATCATTTCTTTTACGTGGGCATGTTCCTCTACCACTTTCTCGTAACTAATGGAGATGGGGATGAAGTGTATGTCGGTAAGCACTTCGGGGCCTTGGTCTTCAACCATGTTTCTCGTTCCTTTCTTGTTACCAGGAGATTGGGGCGAAGTGTGAGCGACACCATCAAAGAAGGTGTCAGTGATGATAGAGAGAAGGCCAAGTTTTGGTTGAAGCATCTTGCCACTCCGGCTACGGGTGCCTTCAATAAAGAACTCGATGGGAAAACCATCCAATAACAACCGTTGGGTATAGGCGGTAAAGATAGCTCTGTAGAGTTCGTCCCCTCCAAACGTCCTTCGCATAAAGAATGCACCTAAAATCGACCGATATGAGCCTTTTTAAAATAAAAGAAGAAAGGAGAGGACACAATAAGTGTGCATACCAGAGTGACGGAATAGCCAGTTGACGATAGTAACATTCAAAAAGTCATCACCAGCAGCAATGTGGGGCACCGGAAGATCAAAGGAGTAAAACAGGTAGGACACAATCAAAAAGTCGATGTAACTACGATGCGTGGGAATCAAAACCATAGGCCCCTTCTGTGCAAAGAGCTTCTTAGCTCCCTCCATTCCAATCTCATTGATGACCACTCCTGAATATAGCCTGCGGTAAATCTTTCTGAAGGCCCATCCTAAGCTGCGCATGATGGCAGGAGACGCCTCCGCCCCCATAGTGTCCAAGATCTCTCGCGCTCGGCTCTGGACCTTCTCCAAGGGCTTCTTGGTGTCAAGGGATTCCTTAAGGATGGCCTCTTGTACTCGCTTGGAATGAAATACGATAGTCTTGAGCTCTTCCCCTGTTCTGCGTACGTTCCTGTTGTTGATGACCAGTTGATTCTTGAAGGCGAAAGTGAGGTCGGAGAAGGGCCTCCGGTGGAGCTGGAGGGGAAGTGTGTAGACGTAGTCAGCGGAGGTGGGTGGCTTCAAGCCTTTTTCTTTCATGGTAAAGGTTCGCAGGCCGTAGCAGTACTTCAGGAGATAGTCGGTCCAGTCCAGCTTCGCGGAGTCAAAGTCGTAGTGAGCCTTCTCAGCGGGAGTCATCTGGGCCAGCAGCTGGTCTGAGTTGTTGACGGCAAACACCCACTCGTTCTCCACAAAGTGGCGAAAGGTCTCCGTGAATCTGGAGAGCCTACGCTCCAGGCGTTGAAGGAGCTTGGCCTGCTTGAGGTGGGTCGGATGACCGACGGTCTTGGCAAAGGCAGAGTAGAGGGTAACAGGCAGAATCCACCGGAAGAGATAGTGCATCTCATACATGGGGTACGGTCCCGTGATGAACTGGAAGCTGGGTTTGCCCATGCTGCGCTTAGGCGGGTTCATGAGGTAGTATGGCAGTAAGTTCTTCTTCACGGTGGACCAGCGCAGCGGTTGCCGATGGCTTGTGCCTACGTGGAAGATGGAAAGCTTGTTCTTGTTGGCACAAAGAGCGCAGCTCACTAGGATGCAGTTGGACACAAAGTCGGCGGGCACCTGATCCGTCACGTTCTCGTAGTTACCGGGCAAGAAGCGGAGGAGTCCGAAGCCGCAGGCAGCGTAGAGGCCACCGGCCGCTGCGAATGTGTCGATCCATCCCGGAATGGGGTCCTTGTAGCTGCCTGTTATGATGGAGGGACGGCATATGACGAAAGGGATGTTGCCGCGCTTGTTGCGGAGGATGTTCTCGCAGAGACTCTTGGTGAAGGTATAGGTATTGGGATGACGGCCCAGCAGCTTCTTGGTTTGCTTCTCGGCCTGTTGTGGAGACAGGCTCAGGATGTTTTCCACCATTTGCTCCGGGTCAAAGGGCAGCGGATAGATCTTCTCCTCTATGAAGCCCGACCGGTCGCTGTTGACATAGGCCGTGGAGACGTGGTTGAAGACGTCCACGCGTCGGCAGCTCTTGGCGAGCTTCAACACGCGCAGTGTTCCGATGACGTTTTGGTTGATGGCGTCCAGCAACGGCTCGTCGAAGCTGATGGTGGCCGCGCAGTGGATGAACACCGTCACTTCCTCCTGCACCCGCTGTATCATGTGGGGGTCCATGCCCAACTCCTCTTCTAGGATGTCTCCTTTCACTGCCACCACTTTGCTGATGAAACTGTCCCAGTCCTCCCCAAGGAGGTCCCGCAAGGGTCCGAACAAAGGCGACTGCAGCACTTCAGAGTGGAGCCGTTGTTCAGGGGTGCTGTCTTTCTTCGGTCGTATGAGGACGAACACGCGCTTGATGCCGGGCAGTGCTCGTACCAGCTTTTCCAAAACGATCTTGCCGAGGAAGCCGGTGCATCCTGTCAGGAAAACGTTCTTTCCTTCAAAGAACCGGTCCACGCTCTGGAAAAGAGAGAGGCAAACGTTTCAGTAACGACGTTATGGAGGAAACTGCTTTTTTTTTCTTCCTTTCATCTCTGAGAGAAAGAGAGAAGGAAAAGAATAGGGAGAGTGAAACCCTACCCCCTCTGTCCTTGGTAATCTGTGCATCTTTTCTTTGCCCTGTGGTAACTCCCCAAAACTCCCCTTCCCTTTCCGGGTCCTTGCTACAGACAAACGATAGAGTCCCACCACCGGTGCACCGAGCAGAGAAGAGAGAAAGGAGAAGACGAAAACGACAAACAAAATAATTATAATTTTTGTGTCTCCGCGGGACAATACACTCACCACCGGAAGGTTTTGAATTCGTGTCGTCTTGGTCATAAAAATTCTGGGTTAGGGTTAGCGGTTGGAAGCATTCTTACCAGTTTCTCACCTTCAGAACCCTCTCCCTCGCTCTGCGCTACTTTTTACCGCAGACTTTGCCTGTTTTCTTTTCTTTTTTTTTAAACACACTGACAACAACACACCTGAAATCTTCGCCCCAAGGTACGGCCACAAGTTTTTTTTGGTTGATTGCTGTCTTGTCCTTTGTTTGCGGGGAGGAGAGTGATGAATTCGAAAAAAGAATATTCTTTTTTCCCCATAATATCGACTGTGATTACTACCTCTCTTGTTATTTATCAAGCCATTTTTACCTGACCTTCCCGCACTACTGTTTTTATTTCATATTTTTGTATTTCATATTTTTGATTTTCTCACTCCTGGTATCACTGTAGGTATTTTTGATTATCTTGTGGTTTCGCCTGTCGGAGTGATTACTTTGATTAGGTATGTGGGCCGGTCACGCGCCCCCTTTTTTTTTTCTATTTGGCTTTTTGTATGATGTTTTATTATTTTATTAGATGACGAATCTGAACCTGCGTTCACTGTAGTCTTTACATGATCGCAGCAGTTGAAGATTTCTTTTTTTCATGCTGACACTCAGCCCCAATTAGCTTGTTTTTCCTTTATTTATTTTTTTTGGTCTTATTGTTTCTCATTCTTTTCCATCCTTGCAGGGTACTTACTCCTTTGGTGTTCTTTGGTGGTTTTTCTACATTTGTTTTTTTTATGCACACAAAAATAAACAAAACTTTCAAGCACAACAGTCTCGCTTTCCTCTTCACCCCCTTGCATTCCCACTGATCACATCATGGACCGGCTGTACAGGATGGTGTCATGAAGCCCTTCAAACAAGGGAGTCAACGGCCTCCACCCTTCCAGCTCGCTCCCTGCCTTCTCTGCCGAGGGCAAAGCGTGACTGGCTGCGTACCGCAGCATGGCTGAAGGGAAGGGGGCTACCCCCACCGCGTTCTTGCCGTTGGTCATGGTGGCCCACGCCTCTTGTGCTGCGGACACCGTCTGAGCCACCCACTGGTTCAACAGCCCACCGCCCCCGCTGCCACTACTGGCGCCAAAGCCATTGCTGTGGTGATGGTGGTAGCCGTTGGAGGACCCAAAGGAAGGGCAAATGCCACGGACGTAGCTGGCGATGTCCTCCAGCGTGTAGTAGCTGTCGCTGAGGATGTAGCGCCCACCGATGGTGGCTTTGCGCTCCGCAAGGATGTGCCCTCGCGCGCAGTCCTCGCTGTACAACAACGGTAGCCCCCCTCCCGTGCCAGGGGAAGCCGTGGAGGAGAGTTCGCCACGGGACAGGCGAAGAATGTAGTCGTTGAGGCCAGGAGAGGAGGCCGGCCCTGGGCCATAGACGGGGGCGCAGTAGAGGATCACCGCAGGGAGGTCCCTCTCCTTGATGGCCCTCAGGACGATGCGCTCCGCTTCCATCATGGAGCGCTCGTAGGGCGTAGCCGTGCTCCTGTTGGCATCAGGGTAGCCGAGCGGGGCCGCCTCGGTGAAGGAGACCCCTGGCTGGTGGGCAAACACCTGCACGGTGGACGTGTAGACCAGCTTCTGGACGTCCAGAGCCACCGCCACGTCCACCACGTTCTTAGTGCCCTGCACATTCGCGTTGTGGTAGTTGCTCGCCTCCACCGACCACTGCTCAGGCAGGCCTGCCATCGGAAGGTTAGGGAGGGTGACGAATGGACATGAAGGAAAGCGCAAGGGGTCTTTCGTTTTCGAAAAGAAGCAAGAGACTTTGGTGTTTTCGAAAGGAAAAACAAACAAACAAACCTGCACAATGGTAGACGATGGAGCAGTCTTCCATGGCACGTTCGATGGCTTCTCGGCTGCCAAGAGAGCCTCGCACCACTTCGCAGGCCATGGGCAGGCATTGCCTTGCTCTCTGTACATCCCTGACCATGGCCCGAACTTTCCTACCCCTTGCAAGCAGCTGTCTTGCCACAGCATTCCCTATGAGCCCCGTAGCTCCAGTCACGAGCACCAGCCTGTCGTCTGGCTCCTCTCCCTCTGCCTCCCCTTCAGCCTCTCGCCGCTCTTTCTCTCTCTCCATCCCGGTCTCCAGGTGGTCCCACCGGTCGTCCTCCTCGCCCCCACCCCAACCCCGCCTTCCATGGAAGCTCCCCATGCCCCCATCATACATGGAGGAGCCGTCCTGCCCAAGCCCTCCGTCCACCACCTCGAACTCCTCTTCTCCCAACATCTCTTCTCTCTCTTTGTCTCTGTTCTTTTGTCTACGAAAAATATATATATAAAAATAAGTCATGACGACTTGAAATTCAGGAGCTTTTCGTAATTCGTGACGACATGGTACCTTAGGCACAAAAAAAGATGAACGAAGCGCAGAAGCACAAGGGAGAGAAACCCTTCGAGGACGAGGCCTTTCTGCATCGAAAGAAATCCTTTGCTTGGGAAAACTATCGCCTTGCGGCCACGCTTCCTCTGGTTGGCGGCCGCTCCGAAGAGGATCACCAACAACAAGGCAACGGCAGCAGGAGCACAACCACAACCACAAAAGGGTTGTGCTACGACCTCTCCAAGCTTGGCTTGCGAGCCGGGGAGCTCTCTCATGCAGCGCGCAGGGAGTGCTCCAACCCTGCCTGTCGAAAGAGAGAGGCGGAGGTGGTGGCAGAGGGCGGAGAGCGCTTCAAGCTGTGCTCCTGGTGCCGGGCGCAGGGCCGGATAGTGCCCTACTGCTGCCGACGCTGCCAAAACGAGGACTGGGTGCGTCGGCACCGCCAGCTGTGCTGTAAAAACGCCAACAACAGCAACACCACCAACACCAACGAGAGCAACGCCAACATTGCGAGGACAAATGCCTCAAACCCCACAGAACCTACGATCCATGCGAAAGATACGGAGCAATCCTCTGCAGCTCCTCCCTATTTGTTGGAGCTGATGCACAACTTGCAGTGTTTCCACTTGGTGGTGCGGCCACCGGTGACATCCCCCGCCTCCTCTTCCTCTTCACCCAAAAACAAAGCACCTTCGCCAATGCGGAATATGAGGGCAGAAGTAACTGCTGATGCGGTTCTCCTCTATTCTGCACCACAAACCAAAACAAAAGAGGAACAACAGCCACTCCATCGGATAGAGCTGCAAGGGGCAGTGGTGAAGCCTGATCAGGCCACCGTTCAACAGTTGAGCGACTGTCTGTCGTTGAAACTGCCCATCGTCTCTCTTCCTGTTGAAGAGCAGCACATCGTCCATCCACGCGCACAAGAGCAGCGGTCTGTGGCCCCGTTGCCCACTCCCACTCAACTCTCTGCTCTCTACTGCCGTTTCTGCGGATGTTCTCTCTTTGCACGGCAATCCCCTCCGTCTTCTTTTTCTTCATCCACAGAAGCTACAGAAACTTCTCAGCCATCATCTCCTTGCTCTTCTGAACACACCTCTTCACCTCTGCCCCATCTTCAGCAACATCATCACAGTCATACCCACCCACAAGACGGTCACCACGGCCACCACTCTTGCTCACGTCCCATTTTTTCTCCTTCTCCTTCTTTGCTTGCGGCTGCCGTTGGCCACGAAGCCACACAATCAGTAGGGGAAGGAGACGATGTTCCTCACGGCGAGGAAGGAAGAAACGGTGCCATTATAGAGAAAGTGTTCTCCCTACCTTCGCTGCATTGGGTTGAACTCTCTGACGAGTGGTCTTGTGGCAATTGTTGTGCCTTTGTGCAATTTCCACGAGGAGAGATAAAGGCCCTTCCCTACGTTTGTTTCGTATCCGATGCATTTCTGCTGTTGCATTCCTCTCAACTCAACGTTCTTTCTCATCCATCTTTCAGAGCTGTCCTTGTACGTTCTCTCTCTCTCTCCCTCTCTCTCCCTTCTCCTCCCGTTTAATTTTTGTTGTTTTCTCTTCTCACTGTTTACAGGGAATAACCACGGAGGGCAGTGAATCGGAGTGGCAGTATGCCCATTGCAAGGAGTGTCAACTACCTTTGGGTCTTTTGGAAATGGCACAAGCCTACAAGGGTAGCGCCACTGAAGCATCTGGTACCACAACAACGTATTCCAGTCAGGCTGGTGGCGTTCGTCTTTTTAAGCACGCCATTTCTACTGCTCAACGGGGCGAGAGCACCAGTAACATTTTCAGGTAAATGATCTTCTCTTTTGTTCAAAACCAAAACAAACTAACACAATTCAAAAAGAGAGGATTGCTTGGAGACCTTTTGCTCATATTTTCTGCTGGACTCAGCATGCACTCACACTTGCTTTCGTTACGTTGTTTGTAGCTCTGACGAGTCTTCCCAGCAAGACCGTCTCCACTTGCTCTTGATCCTTCAGAACTGGGACTCAAGCATCTACATCAACGATGGTTCTCTTTGGGGTGCTCTCTCTCTCCCTTTCTCCTCTCCTCCTCTCATATTCTGTCTGTTTAACAACAAAAATAGAAAGAGGATTGTGCCCAGTTCTAAAGCTGCGTTACTTTGATTGCCTGCAAGACCCTTCCTCTACTCAACGGTATTTCTTCTTGATTTTGCGTCCCCTTTGTTCGTTTTTTTAACTTGCTCTCCTAAAACACATAAAGGCATTTGCAAAAGTGGATACAACAAAAAGCAAAGTTGAGAAAGTTGATGCTTCCCAAAGAGGAGTGCCAACGGCTCCGCGTTTTGTTGCAACAACGAAACAACTGCATGCCGCCTTCTCTCTCTTCTTTCGACGACATGCGGCTATCCTTCTTGCGCCTCGCTTCTTCCCCCACGCCCCCCTCCGCTCGTGCCTGACCCACGTATCGATGAGAAAGAAGAGAGGACGAAGAAGAGAACACAGAATAAGAAGAACGTTGTAACAGCAAAGACGTCACCACCACGCAAGTGTTTATGATGCAAAAAGACCTCTACAGGAACAACAGATAAGTTCGTGGATAAATAAGAATAGGAAAGAAAGAAGATAGAGCAAAAAACAAAAGGGCCTTGGATTCATTCACCAAGGTCCTTCATAAGAAGGTCCTTGGCTTCGTTCACTTTGGAGGCCATGTAATCAGAGCCACCGTTGTCAGGATGGTTGGCCAACATTATCCGTCTGTGTGCTTGCTTGATCTTATCTTTGGAGGCGCTTACTCTGCAATTATTCCAAAAAATAACGTTAGGGCGACAGAGTTTACAAAGGAAACAAATCAACCAAGAGAGAGAGAGAGAGAGAGAGAGAGAGAAAGAAATGGATGTTGGTATAGTACCTGACGTTCAAAATTTGAGCAGCTTCTGCTCGTGTCATTTCCGGTTCAAATCCTCCTTCGTAGTATTTTTTGAAGCTCATTCTCTTCGAGATTCCTCCGGGCGCTGAGGGCGCTGTTTTTAACAGAATGGTGCTCAGTTTTCAATCTGAAGAGGAGCATGAGATAAAAAAGAAGTGAGACTACCTCGCTTTGGGAACAATCTACCGCCATTGTTCTTAATCTGTTGCGCAACAAACCGTCCAGCCAGGGCAGCCCCGGCCACACCCAACCCAATCGCTAAAAAGAGAGCCTACAAAAGAAGAAGAAGAAAAAAAAACAAACGTCGTGCCCATGAGTCCTGCCCAACCCCAAGCAAAATCACGCAAACATAAAACGCCGCCTACCATCCCTGTGTTTCTTGTCGTTGGCCCGCCGCCTTTTTTTCAGCCTTCCTGCTACTTTTTGTTTTGTAAATTATTGTCGACAAAGCTACAGCGCATGTGCTGGAAGGGTGCTCTATTGCTGCGGGAGGTGCGCAATAGCGGCAAGCAAGAGCTGGCGCAGCCCATCTTCTCACATCTCTTCTTCTGTGATCTTTCTTTGGGGTGTTGGGCTGCAGGGATTTGTGCATGTTCAAGCAGTTTTTGTTTAGTTTGGTAGATGGCATGGATGCCACAAATATGTTCACTTCTCTCTCTCTCTCTCCCTCTCTCGTTCTCTATCATCCTCTCTTGTCCAAGCTGATCCAAAGAAGTCTGTCTTTGAAACGCCTCCAAGAGCAATAAAAAAAAGATGAGCCTCATCGTTGGTGTTATCCTCCAAACATGCTAGAAACAACGAAAGAAGAATGAGTGAAATGGCAGAAAAAAACAAAGAAGGAAGAAAGCAACGTGATACGTACACAATCATGAGGGCAATCACAACCATGTTCCAGAGAGCAACAAACACCCGCAGGATTCGTAGGTTCCGAAGCAGTTCTTTCAGCTTGTATTTGATGCTTGCTTTGTTGACCTCTTCAAAAGGGTCAGGCTCTGGTCTAGACACATTCCAAACAGAAAAAGCAGGTCAGAGAAGAGGATCCATCAGGTTGGTTTTTAAGTTGTGCATACGTACAGCTTGAAGTTCAGGACAGCAGCTCCATTGATTATCAAAGTGCTGTGAAAAAAAAAAAAAGAAGCGAGGGACATGAGTGATCACCATGCAACGTAGTCTCCAACAGGTTTTTTTGTGGGGCAGCAGCACCCAAGCGTACCAAAACAAAATCACATCAGAAATAGCAGGCAGCATCTTTCTTTGTCCTCCTCCCCTTTCTTCTTGCTCTACTACTTTTTCTTTTTTTGTTGTGTTTGTCTCCAGTGGTGCTCCTGCACTGGACAAAGGCTTCACGTTTTGGTGTCGGTTTGCATCGAAATTTTGATGAACCGCGTGGACAAATCCTTCACGTTCTGTTGTCAACTCGACACTTAGTTGGCTTCATTGCAAGGAACTCACCCTTGAAACAGAAACAAAAAAAAGAAAGAATGAAAGGAGCGCGAGGAGGAAGTGCCGGTTTGCGGCTGTCCCTCTCGAACGGGAGGGGGTCCCTCCATGGAAGATTATTATCACGGAGAAGCACCGCGGTGAGAACTGTGCAGGATACATCAACTTGGGTGGGTGGAATGTTTTGATAAATCGGTTGAATGTTTTTTTTTAAAGAAGAAGTCTCTGATTCTTTTTTGGGTTCTTCTTTCATTTGGGTCCAACTACACAGCGAGCCGCTCCATTGATGGTCGCACGGGACTATTCCAGCCCTCCGCCTCTGGAAAGATTCGAAAAGGGCCTCCAAGAAGCTAAAATCCGCATCAAGGCATACAAAGAGGAAATTGGCGTCCAACGCTACGTCCGCGACCCCAACTGGAAGCCCGAGCCTGGCACTGAAATCTCTCTTCACACCAGGGTAAGAAAAAACCACAATCCATTCGAAGTGGTGCATGACTGACGCGCTATTGGCGTTTGCTTGGTGACATAGATCCGGAAAAAGGCAAAGCTTCACTGCGTGTTCCCTGATGTATTGCCTCAGCCCTTCACCCCTCCTCTCTTCCTCAAGGTATGCCTCCTCCTTTTCCAACACTCTCTCCCAAAACTGTGATTGACGAGATTTTCTCTCGGCCCTCTGCTCGCTGTTCTCTTCGCTCTGCTCTCCCAACGTATCGTCAAGGTCGACTACAATGATATTCAAGTTCGCAAAGGACACGTGTTACCGCCTCAAGTGGTATGCACTCATTCTTTTATTTTTGTGCGAAGGAATACTTATCGATGTGAGTCGCAATCCTTTTATTCTTTTGTTTTTTTTTTTTATAAACAGGCCTTCAATGCGCCTACTGTAACATTTGAGGATAAGAGCAAGGGAAAGAAAATGTACACCCTGTTGATGACTACTCCTGGTTAGTTTGTATATTTATTTGCTACTTTTTTTGCCAGAACTCTAATACATCTTTTACTGTTTAACCTTTTACAGATAGCCCATTTGCTGAGCTGCCGCCCCCATCAAAGGGAGGCCAACGGGACACTGAGTACATACACTGGCTCATGTACAGTTTTATCTTGCTCTTCTGTTTTCACTTTTTTGTATTGTGGTGTAATTTGAGCGGCAGTTAACGCAAAGCATGCGCAGAATGAACATTCCAGGCAACAAAGTGGACCAAGGCGAAACTATTGTTGATTACGCCCCTATTGCTCCCAGGAGGTTCAGTGGTGAGTAACCGATCGTTTCTCTCCCCCTCTCTCGCTTTTATTGTGTTAGAATACTGAAATGGTGAAAAATCCACTACAAAGATCAGCAGCGATACGTCTTTCTTCTCTTTGAACAAACGGACGGGAAGATTGCCACAACGGATGACGACCTCTCTTTCTTAATGCAAAAGCTCAAAGCCACAGCCACCAATAAGAGCGAGCGTAACGGATTCAACACCTTCCGTTTGCAGCAGGAATACAGTCTTGTGCCTAAGGGACTTGCCTTCTTCAAGTCCTTTTGGAACCCGGAAGTGGGCAAGCTTTACCAGAATGCCAACGAGGCCGAACCTTGGGATCTTTCTTGGAAGGACAAGTTGACCCCAACACCTATTCTGAATGCTACGGGCAGGTCCAAGAAGTACTTGGATCCTACACTCTGGCGATCTTTCCCTGGATACTATGCTTAGTTAGTTGCAGTTTTTTGTCACCTCTTTCAAACCCCCTTTGCGTAAACTTTGTACCCTTCTCCCCACTGAGAGAGAGAGAGAGAGAGAGAGAGAGAGAGGTAAGAAGAACGAAGAATAAGAAGAAGACAACTATATATCAACTTCATGGGCAGGTAGCCATCCAATAACTCGCATAACAGCAATAGAAGAAAAGAAGGTGGAAGGAAAGAGAGAGAGAGAGAGAGAGAGAGAGAGAGAGAGAGAGAGAGAGAGAGAGAGAGAGAGAGAGAGAGAATAACGAGACAGGGGAATTTTCGGTCGGGGAATAATAGTTTTCTAATTAGTTTTCTTGGTAAAGTCGGCCGATCTTCCCGATCTTCCCGATCTTCCCGTGCGGACCCTATTGCATTGCTTCTCACTCTGGCGCTGGGCAGTGAAGTGACCACACAAACAACAACAAAGCAAAGTAGGCCTACAACAGCAGCAGCAGCAGTAGTGAGCACAAAACAAACAAACATGGAGGGCAGCGGCACACGACCAGTGATGAAGAAACTGTACCCGTACTACTTGGCCAACCAACCCGTCCAAGAGAATGAAGACCTGGAAGTCACCAACAAGTACACCAATGAGGTAGCCACTCGCGTGGCGCTCGCCAATGACGCTGTAGTGGATGCGGCTATTCAGGTATGTGTTGCTTTGTCCTCTTTTTTTTTTGAACAACACCTCTGATTTGTTGGACTTGTTTGTTTGTTCTCCTGTAGAAATGCGTAGAAGCGGCGCCTGCTTTTGCGAGAATGGCTTCCTTTGAAAGAAAGGCGATCCTGGAGCAAGTAGTCAAGGAGTTGAAGGAACGCAGCGAAGAACTGGCCTATATTCTTTGCATTGAAGCTGGCAAACCCATCAAGTAAGACAAGATCTTCCTCTCCCCAATGACCCACTATTCACTTTTTTGATATTCAACGTTTTTGCTTGCTTGCTTGTGGAACCCATGCAGGGACGCTCGCGGTGAAGTGACACGAGCCATCGACACTTTTCAGATCGCTGCTGAAGAGGCTGTAAGGATCCATGGGGAATATGGTGCCCATTACCTCTATTTCTTTTCTTCTTCATCCTCTCTCTCTTTTTACGCTGTTTAACGTTGTGTGTTCTTGTGGAATGTGTTTGGTGACTATTTCAGCTCCATTGGACATCTCAGCACGAGCCAAGGGGTATACTTCCATCGTGAAAAAGTTTCCAATTGGACCGTTGTCCCTTATTTCACCCTTCAACTTTCCTATCAACCTGGCTGTAACTTCCTTTCTCTTCTTTTCTGTTTCACGTTTTTTTGGTAACACGCTCTTCCACAGGCTCACAAGATAGCTCCTGCTATTGCAGTTGGTTGTCCATTCGTGTTGAAGCGTATCCTTTCATTGCTTCTCCCCCTGAACAACTTAGTTTTTCCTCTTCTTCTACTCTCGTCTTCTTTCCTTCACGATATGACTAAAAAGCTGCTTCTAAGACACCAGTGGGGGCTTTGTTGCTGGGAGAGATCCTATCTCACACGAACCTTCCTCCTGGAGCTTTCTCCATTCTACCATGCACTCGCGACAGCGCCGATCGCTTCACCACTGACGAAAGATTTAAATTGGTTTCTTTCACAGGAAGCCCTGAGGTCGGATGGGAGCTTAAGAAGAAGGCCGGTAAGAAGAGGGTAGTCTTAGAGCTTGGTGGTAACGCCGCTTGCGTTGTGGACAAGGATGTTGGTGACTTGGACGCCATCGTAGCACGCATGATGACCGGAGCATTTTACCAATCTGGTCAAAGGTACCAACAAACCTTTCCAACATCTCTCTCTCTCTCTCTCTCTCTCTCTCTCTCTCTCTCTCTGTGGTTGTGATGTTTTCACCCATCTTTGCGTTTATAGCTGCATTGGTGTGCAACGCTTGTACGTCCACCAGGACATTTACGATGAGTTTAAAGAAAAGCTCATTGCTGCAACCTCTCAGTTGAAAGCTGGTGATCCATTGAACGAGGACACCTTCCTTGGTACAATCTTCTCTTTATCTACTCCCTCACCGCTAAGCCATCTTTTTTGGTTTGGGAAAATCCCAAAAAAAACAAATGAACAGGCCCTCTTATCTCTGAAGGAGATGCCAAACGATTGGAAAAGTGGGTGAATGATGCTGTAGCCAAAGGAGCTAAAGTGCTTGTGGGAGGCAAGAGGCAAGGCGTGTTTTATGGTACCATCCAAAAATTACTATTTTGTTCATCTATTTTCGAACAACGCTTTCTTACACACTCTTTGTCCTTTACTTCTGTTATAAGACGCTACATTTGTAGAGGATGTTGATCCCAGCTGCGATTTGTACTGCAAAGAGGCTTTTGGGTATCGATTTGCATCGCTCATGTACCACTCATTTTCTCTTTGCCCTTTCTTATCTGCGTTCTTTGTACAGACCTGTGTGCACCATTGAGAAGTTTAGCGACTTCAAGACAGTAATTGCAAAGGTTAACGATTCTGGTGCGTAAGTTGCTGATACAAATAATTCAATTCATACTCTTACTGTGGTACCTTCTCTCTCACTCTCTCTTTGTGAAACAGACTTTGGATTGCAAGCCGGATTTTTCACCAACGATCTTAACAAGGCGTGGTATGCCTTTGAGAATACAGAGGCTGGTGGCGTTGTATGTTATTTTTTTTTCTCTTCCTCTCCTCTTAGAGAGAAATGAGATGCTAACAACATTTGTGATTTGCTGAAAAAAAAAATAATAGGTGATCAACGATGTACCTAGCTTCCGTGTAGATAGCATGCCGTATGGCGGTGTCAAGGATTCTGGATTCGGCAGAGAAGGAGTGCGCTATGCTATGGTACTTAATGTCTCTTTTCTTTTGCTGACAAGGGAGATATGATTTAACCTTGTGGGCAACAACCACAACCAAAACAGGAGGACATGATGGAACTGAGAATCATGGTTATGAAGAACGTGGGTGCGTTGTAAAAAGAGACACTGTTTATTTTGAATGAAAAGAAGGGAAATAAACTTCGTATTATTGCTCATAGTTGTTGCATCGCACGTTTCTTCGAAGTGCACAATAATGAGTTTTTTTTTTTGTGTTACTACTGCTGAGGGGAGCAGTTGCAGGGTGATGCCCTTTTCTGGAGCAGCCTGCAATGCAGCTCGCATCCATCATCCCTCGGGATAGTTGTTAGCGCCCAGATGTCGAAGGGCCCCTGTCCTGCTGTTGGCCAACATCGAACTCAGGCAGGTAGTAGTCGACAAAAATCTGTGACCGAATGCCTTGCGTGCCACACATACCCAGAAAAATAAAACCCAGTTTCGGTCCACTCTCCTCTCCTCTCTCTCTGTCCAGCTCTCTCGTCTCTTCCTCAGAAAAGAAGGGAAAGGAAGGAAGGAAGGCCGAGAAGAGAATTTGAACACAAACAGAGAAGTCCCTGCAAAAAATGATGTTTCTTCCGATTGGCGTGGCCACTGGCCTTACCATTCTGCTGGGCGTTGCGCTCACTGTGTTTACCCCGGGACCAGACAAATCGTGAGTGCGCCACGTCTTACTTTCTCTCCGCCAAAATCTGCGTTGCTGATCTACTTTCGTTCTTTTGTCGCAGATTGAATCGTACTTTGGCCTGGACTGCACTGTTTTGCTGCTGGCTATTGTATGCCCTCTTCTTTTTTTTTTTGATCTTTTATCCCCGTTCTTCTTGCTTAATAGCTATTTTTACAGGTGGCTCTGCGCCTACATGTCACAAATGTATCCTCTTGCACAACCCGAACGAGAGTTGGACGAATAAGACGCCCTTTTACTTTTTTTTGTTCCACGAGCCATAGCTTCTTCCTACCCGCCAGCACTCGCTCTGTACAGAAGCGTATTCCCTATTCTTCTTTGCCAGCCCTTAATCTTTATTTAATCTGTCTTACCCTTCCAAAGAGATCGGAACGTGAGAAGAAAATATAGACACTTCTTCGTGGTATCCCTCTTCTCTCTCTCTCTCTCTCTCTCTCTCTCTCTCTTGTCTCTTTCCTCTTTGTTTTGCCTTTCGTTATTTCAAGTGGGCCTTCTTGTGCTTGAAAGAGTCCAACAGCCCAGAGGCGCCTTGACCCCCCTCCTCATCCGAACATTGAAAACACCCTATATGTGGTGGTCGCGCTTGTGAGCACCAAACAACAACATCCCCACAGAAGAGGGGATGTCGCTTGTGCCACCATTGTGCTCCTCACTGGGTCGGCAAAGGTATGGGAATGGGAGATTGTTGGGTTAGGGTCTTTTGTGCAGCAAACATAACCTACCCTTTGACAAAGAAAAAAAGCTGAGAAAGAAAAAGACAAAACAAAAGAAAGCCACGTCGTCTCCAAGAATGGTGTACTGGGTGTCAGGGGTGCGCACTACTTCAGTTTCTCTAGCGCAGCTCTGGGGAAGGTGCCTTTTTTGATATTTGACTAACGAGACCTCTCTCTCTCTCTCCCTCTCTCTCTTTCAGACTACGTTGGTGGCAGCTACGCCAGACGTGTTTTCGTTTCTGCTGGGCGCGTTGATTATGTTCCTTGGGATCGTCTTGCCGTTGGGCTACATGGTTGTCAAAAACAAAAAGGTGTTCAAAAACTACTAACAAACGCCAGCAGAAGGGAGGATCCCGTCGCAGATACTGCAAGCGCAACGCCCTCCTCCCGCCCAACCACGCCCTGGCCGCCTTTGGTGTAGTTGCCATAGGAAGCACGCTAAGCGATTCGAGTTGACTGTTCAACATCCCTTAAACAAATAATCCTGTTGTGAGCTTCAAACATATGCAATCAAACCTTTCTGACACTCTTCTCTGTGCTCTTCTTTCCTCTCTTACGCGCTGGCCTTCTCACGTCTCATTTTCTTCTCTTTCTCTTTGGCTGCTTTCTTCGCCTTCTCTCT
The DNA here is from genome assembly GCA_031835245.1 of Balamuthia mandrillaris. Taxonomy (NCBI): domain Eukaryota; phylum Discosea; order Longamoebia; family Balamuthiidae; genus Balamuthia; species Balamuthia mandrillaris. The sequence continues at coordinate 30,811 of JAVKOQ010000047.1, read as the reverse complement.
CTTCTCTCTCCCTCTCTCCTCTCTGCTGACTAAACCTCTCTCATGTCCAGCTGCGCCCTTTCGTTCACTTGTTATGGACGTGAGAGAGGTCAATCGCACACACTTGAAAGAGAAAAAGAGTAACAGAGAGAGAGAGATGAGAGGACGAACGCCTGCCAACAGCAGAGGCGGTCGGCAGAGGCGATGGCGGTGGCGGAAGCATCTGCTAAACCTGTGGGTGCTGATGGCTTGTGGCGGTCTGTTATTCCTGTGGAGAGCTGGTGGCCCTCCTTCCTCTCTTCATGACGATCACCGCGCGACTTCTCTTCCTTTAGCCACTTCTTCTCCACAAAAGCAAGAAGTGGTGGAAGTGGGGGTGGAAGTGGCCAAGAAGAGGGAGGTATGGGTGATACCTCCTTCTTGTCCCTATTTCTCAGACATACAGAGCTTCAGCTTTCGTGTGCATTGGCTCGAGTTCACACCAGAAGCGGAACAGTATGAGCAAATGGTGCAAACCATTCCAAGTACTCGCTCTTACGAGCTCCACCTGCAACTCTTTCCAGAACCACAGTTTCAAACCGTTGGTAGCTACGCTCTGTTTGTGTCTCCAATTCTTCTTATCTCCACTTTTGCTTACAGGTCTACGAAGGAACTGCTACGAGCTTTCTGGTGGAAGGACTTAGGCCAAACTCTCGCTACAACCTAACCATCGTCGCCACAGAGAGCGGTCTGCCGGGTCCTCCGCTGGCCCTTCAGCAACAGCAACAGCCATCCTCTTCACTCCCCCCTTCTTCCACGTTCGTCTACCGATCCTCTCCTACTTGCTTCAACTACGTCTTCACCATGGGAAGCAGCGGCAGCAACCTCCTCCGAAATCCTTCTTTTGAGCACCTGGGTCCGCTGTTGATACCGCATCCCTTTGATGCTAGTTACCAACGCCTGGTAGAGTTTCCTGCTCATTGGAACTCCATGATGAGTCCTATACAAGCTTGCAAGTTTGACTGTTTGCCTTCAACTTTGTTCGTCTTTGCTGAAAGAAGACTAACTGTTCTTCCTGTTTTTTTATTATCGCTAAAGAGATAAAAGCCATTCAGGCCTTCGGTCGTTGTGCTTTCACGTACTGGATAAAAGGACATATAAATATGCTGCTCAACAATACGTTTATGTCAACCAATCCAAGCCCTATCCTCTTCTAATTTCGGGATGGAGTGCTTCCAGGTTTGTTTATTCTCTCTGCTTTTCTCCCCTTTTCCCGTTCAATCTCTCTCTCTCTCTCTCTCTCTCTCTCGCTCTCTCTCTCTCTCTCTCTCTCTCTCTCTCTCCACATTCGCTTTTCCCATTCCCCCGCCCTACTTTTTATCGCACATGTAGGGGCGTATCAGGTAGCACTCATGGTGGATATTCGGTGACAGCAGAACTCAAGTATGTAGACGGCAGTTATTCCTACGGCCATTCGTTAAACTGGAATGTAGGAACCAACGATTGGACCTACCAATGCATGTTGATTCAGGCTTCTAAGGCCATAGAAGCTGTTTCTCTTATAGTTTCGTTTCAAGAACATTTTGGTTCTGTGTGGTTCGATGAAGTGTCTCTTCGTAACCTCGTATTCCTTGGTGCTTAATCCTCTTTTTGTCGTTGTTCGTTTCATTTTTTGTTGTTTCTAACAAATCTTTAACTTGACGGATAGGTGAAGAGGATACAGAACAATGTGTGCAGCAAATTGTGGAGCAAACAAGTACCCCAGGTTGCTGCCCACGACGCCAAACGCTTCTTTCACCACAGCAACCGGTATGTATGGTTTCAACATAACACATGGTTATCTGCTGTTGCCCTTCTCACCTCCTTTTGCTTGCTCTGTATGTTCTCATTTTGAATAGGATAGTGTTGGGGTTACTATTGCAACACAGTTGACTGTAGATAGATTACAAAGCCTAAAACGGATCATAGACCACTGGGATGGTTGGTAAATTCAGAATCTCCAATGCAGCGAATACTTACGCTGATGTTATATAGGGATGATATCTGCTGCGATATATGTCCTCAGCGAGGAGGAGGAAACAGAAGTTATTTCCTTTAGAGACGCGGCAGAGCGGCACATCCAACAAGTGGATTATCATCTTGTGTACAGTGATGTAATGCATTGTTCTCTCTCTCTCTCTCTCTCTCTCTCTCTCTGCTTTCTCTCTGCAATGAGTAACTGTTATCATAGAAGAGCTACACTTTCAGAACCCTGGGAATGTATCCCATTAATACTTTGCGCAATGTGGCAATGCTTGGGTGTAGGACCAGGTACTCTCTCACCATGGACGTTGACTTTGTGCCCTCGCCAGAAGCCTACCACAGAATATTGTATTCCTTTTGATCTTCTCCTCTACTCTGCATCCTGCTTACCCTTCTGTTTGAAATTGTCAGAGCCTGGGAAGAAAAAATGGGTGTTGGGCAGAAACAAGTGTTGGTAGTGCCAGCATTGGAAATTGACGACGAAATCCCATTTCCTCAGAGCAAAGAACAACTAGTTCAGTTGTATCAGCGAGGCTATATCCGTCAGGTGCATGAGGTGAAATGGAATCCAGCTCATGGTCCTACCGACTATCCACAATGGGTCAATCGAAAAGTTCCATTTGAAGTGCCTTATCAGTTGGAGTTTGAGCCTTACACTGTCCTTCGGGTGGAGAATGTACCACTGTACGTTTGATTCTCATCAGAGACTTTACTCCTTTACTTATTTGTATTTGTTTCTTACATTCTGTTGTGTTGTCGGTGGTCAGGTTTGACGAGCGGTTTGTGGGGTATGGCTATGACAAAGTCGTTCACAATACGGAGCTAGCCCGGGCTGGATTCCATTTTTGGGTGCTACCGGATGTGTGGATGGTCCACTACGACCATGGCGTACCAAAGTGGCGAAACAAAGGAGATGCGGTGCGTCATCTCTCTCTGTCCCTTATTCTGGTGTTCTTCTTCTCATCATTCTCTCCATCCAGATGCGGGCCAGAGTATTTCATAACTACTACTTCTTCCTCGAAGAGATCGAAATGAAGCACAAGGTGTGGCAAGAGGCAACAACACATAAAGCAGTAAAAAAATGAAGGTTAGGGTTGGATGTAGGGCTTTCCTTGTGTCGACTTAAATACAAACGCAAACAAAGAAAACAAAAGAAAAGAGAGACCAAAAGATGGACAAGAACGCCCCCCAACAAGAGGAAGAGCTGGTGGTGGAGAAGGCCAAAAAGCTGGAGATATTGCCTGGCGCGGATGAATCGGTGGTTACGTGTGTGGTGGCGGAGGAAGATCACACGTTGGGCAACGCTTTGCGATACATACTCATGAGAAAGTGAGAAAACTCCTTTGTTTTACTCCAGAAAAGATGAACCTTTGCTGACACATTTTTTCTTTTGCAGTCCTGATGTTGAGTTTTGTGGATATAGCGTGCCTCACCCCTCCGAAGACAAAATGAATGTTCGCATTCAAGCTCGGAAAGGTACCATACGTTTTTTTTCTTGTTTCAGTTCCGACGGTTACCTCTAAAGCCTGTGCTCTCTTGCGCTCACAACCAAAAGGAAAAAACGCCACGGAACAATTCAGGAAGGGACTCACCGATCTGATATCTATCTGCGAGCACACCCTGCTGACCTTCGAGTCTGAAATGTCTTTTGTGGAAGAAGCCAGCGAAAGCGAGATGGACACATGAAGCACCACCCCCAAGCTAGCTTCTTCCTTATTTATTTCATGTCGACGTTATCAATAAACTTATCATGCCGACACGACGGCATACCATACATCACGACGACGTGAAAGATATCGCCTCGAGGGTGATTTCAAATTCCGCAACCTTTGTTTTGGTAACGCGTTAACAAGAAAGACATTGACACAGGAGAGAAATTCGTTCGAACTGAAAGGCCATGCCCAGGCAGGTTCAGATAACGCTTCCAGCAGACGAGACAGAGGGTGTAGTGTCCTCGTTGGAGAATATCTCCGGAGTCCATGGCCTCGCCGTCTTCGAAGGAAAGAGAGGGTCCGACCTCATCATCTTCCGCACCACCGACAAAGAGACGGACCGCATCCTGGCTGCTCTGGAGCGTTTGGGCGTGGGGGTGCACTACGGAGTGATTGACATCTTGGCTTTGCAGAGCACGCGACCGCAGCTTCGTTCCACCTCCAAACGGAAAAAATTTTTGGGACGGCGGTACAAGTTCCAAGACCGCCTCTCTATAGAGGAAATACATGATGTGGTGGACTCTCAGAACCACCTCACCTTCAACTTCCTGTCCTTCATCTTTGTGGCTGCCCTGATAGCCACTGTTGGGTTGGCCACGGATTCTGCGCCCACGGTGGTGGCCTCCATGTTGGTGTCTCCTTTGATGGGACCGATAATGGCCGTTACTTTTGGTACTGCTATCAGGTTAGGTCTTCTTTTCTCCTTCCTCCTTCATTTTTTTAAAACGCTTCGACATGGACGGAGCTGTTTGTTAAGTTGTTCTTCTGCCTTTTGCTTTTAAAAGCTGACAAGTGTAAAACAAAAAAAAAAAAAAAGAGATGCAGGGATGGTGCTCCGTGGTTTTCGTAATGAAGTTTGTGGGTTTTTATTGACGATGGCGGTGGGTGCGGTTTGGGGCTTGGCCACCAGCTGGAAGGATGACCTATGGGGCACGGAGCAGCAGCTCTCTCGCGGCGACCTCTCTGCCATTATCTACGGTATCTTTGTGGCCGTTCCCTCTGGCCTTGGCGTTGCTGTTGCTACAACTGGTTTGTTGTTGTTAAATTGGCAGGCTTCAAATGGTCTTTCTCTCTTGTTGCTTTCAACTGACTTGAACAACGTGTCGGTTTGTCGTTCTTAGGGGGAGGAATCAGCGCATTGGTGGGCGTAGCCATCAGCGCAGCTCTTCTTCCGCCCATATGCAACTGCGGCATGCACCTGGCCTACGGTCTGGTCAAGTTGTGGGCGGGGGAGACGCGCTACGCGATGGAGATGCTGAAGGTGGGGGGCTACAGCTGCCTCTTGTTCCTTGTCAACTTTATTTTCATATTCGTGATGGCGTTGGTCATGTTTTGGATCAAACGGGTAGCACCTCGTCATAGACACGACCGGACCCCTAACAGTCTCGACGATGGTCAGTCGCACCTGGTTCCTCCTCACGCCTTTATGGTGCCCCGCAGCCCACGCAACTTGAGAAGAGTGGACCTGACGGCAAGCAGAGGGGCGATGAGCAGCGGAGAGGATACACCGCTTTCTGCATCGCTTGAGCAACCGCTCCTCCAGGAGGAGCAGTTCATTTAGCGCGAAGGTGACAGACAGAAAACAGAAGGGTAGTAGAAAAGGTTTGTTTGGAAGAAAGAGGTTTTCAGTGTTTTTACAATTCGTCGTGCAAATCCTTGTTATCAGCGCCGCTATCGTCGTCATCATCGTCATCGTCCTCATCCTCCGCAGCCTCAGCCTCAAATTGGGCAGCCTCGGCCTCAGCCTCAGCCTTGGCCTTGGCGTCCTCCTCCTCTTGCCACTTCTTCCTGGCCTCCTCCTCGGCCTCGGTCTTGGCAAGGATAGCCTCCGCCGCTGCGGTGGCTTCCTCCACAGAGTCAGTGACGAGGATGTGGTCAAAGATGGTGCCGCTGGTCACTTGCCAAATCTCAAAGGCAGCACCGCCGTGCTCATAGGCGTAGGCCTCAGAGTCATGGAAGTAGTCAGGGTTTGGGATCTTGGGGTGGACCCACTCTCCCTTGTAGGCAGGGTTTTCGATCAAGGGAGCCTCCCACTCGCCCTTGTACTCAGGGTTGGGGTTCATCGGGGCTTCCCACTCTCCGTCAAGCTCATCGTCCCAGTCCTCGGGCTTGGTGGCCTCGGGGTCAGGGATGGTAGCAGGAATGTCGTCCCAGCCCTCAGGCTTGACAGCCTCGGGATCGGGAATCATGGGCTCATCAACCCAGTCAGCAGGCTTGCTTTCGTTGGGGTCAGGGATCTCCTTCTCGGGGAAAATGTCCCAGTCCTCCTCCAAAGTCATTTCGGCAATTTGCTTGTTGTCAATCTTCACAACAACAGTCTGGTTGGGATGAATGATCATAGTGTAGACATGAGTAGCCTGGTCAGACTTGGGGGACATGGACTTGGTGGTCAAGTAGTTCTCGCCCTTGTAATTGAAGATGGCGTGCACCCTACGAGAACCGCACACATCAGGGCCAAACATGATGCTAGGGTTTTAAAAAAAGCACAAATATTAGAATGAGTCCGCGGTTTGTTTCGTGGAGGAGTGTCAAACGTACTTGTAGGCTGTGTCTCCCTTGAAGTTGGTCTGGTCGAAGCCAGGAGGAAGAAGCTTGATGTAGCCACCACCGCAGTCCAACTTCTGCTCGTTCTTCACAGTGTACTGGAGAACAAGATCCTTGTCCTTGTTGGAGAAAGCGGGGAAGGTGGTAGAGAGCTTGTAGAAGCGAGCGTCCTGACCGGTCTGGATGCCCTTGTCGCTGGGGTCAGCGGCGAACTTGCCGGCAGTGTGCACGAAGGTGCCCCTCTGTTCCTCGGTGTCGGCTTGAGAGTAAACCCATCGGCTCTCCCACGAGTCGTCAAAGTCCTCCTGGAAGTAGGTTGTGGCCGAGGCCAAAGCGACCAGGCCGAAGAAAAGGGCAGCGACCAACAGAGATTTGTTCATCGGTGTGTGTGTGTGGAGCGTCGTTCGAAAAAAAAAACAAAATAAATAAATAGAAAAAAGTGACAGAATAAATAATGAGAAACAAAAAAGAAAAGATGAACAGGCACTAGACCAAAGAGAGTGTCACTCGCTCGCTTTCAGTGGTTGGTGTCTTGTTTGTTTTCGTGCATGGAAGAAAGAGAAGGAGAAAAAGTCACTTTTTGGATTGTTGGCGGAGTTTGACAGAACGATACGTGCCATGACACCATTGGCTGTTCGGCAACAACTCCGTACAAATGGGGAGATGACGTGTCCGTACTTTCCCTATTCCTAGCAACCCATAGAATTTCATCGGATTTTCATCCCCTATGCGGGTTCGACCTCCGCTAAACACCATTTTTTTTGACTGATCGTCACGATCAACAGATCAAAATGCAACCCAAACAGTTGTCACGTTGAAACCGCTGCATTTGGACACTATTTGACCAGGATGCCGGTCACAACGGTAGATCCACAAAGCAAAATTAAGGCAGGGCAGAAGAAGGAAGAACAACAGACGCAGACATGGACGAGGTGCGACGGGCTATCCGGGAACGCTCAGGGGAGGTGATGGGCAAAGGGACCATCCTCAAGGCCGACCACTACCTCGGCGGGCACCAGTACAGCCCCGTCCCCTTCCGCCTGTCCGGTGCCCCCAACTTTCGCCAGGTCGTCTCTCTGCCCATCTTTGGCGTGGCCCAGCCGACCGTCTTTGGCTTTCGCGCGGTGCTCAATCGGCTGTGCATGCAGGATAAAGAAGTCGACGTGGTGTGGGTCAACCTGAGGGAGGAATGTGTGATCTACATCAACGGCAGACCTTTTGTGCTTCGCGAGTGGACGCGTCCTCTAACCAACCTTCGAGACTACAAAGGTATATTGCAATTGTTTCTTTTCTCTTTCTGATTATTCTTTGGATGCGAACGATTAACATCACATCGATTCATGATTGCCTTTTAAAATTCCACAAAAAAGGAATGAAGGTGGATCATTTGGAAGACATGGAGGCTCGTCTCAAACGGGACATTCTGGCCGAGGCCGCCAAGTACCACGGCAACATCTTGGTGCATGATGAGATCCAGGAGGGCACGGTCTCTCCGTTGTGGGAGGCCATCACCGAGGATAACGTCCTCACGCCCAAGGAGGTGTTCGCCAAGCTGGCCGCTCAGCAGGGCTACAAAGTGCGGTATGCTCGTATCCCTGTCACCCCTGAGAGGGCGCCTGAGACCAAGATGTGCACTGCACTTCTGGGGGCCATACGGCCCTTTAGCCAAAGCACTCGCATCGTGTTTAATTGTCAAATGGGTTTGTTCTCTCTCTCTCTCTCTCTCTCTCTCTCTCCATTTTGGTATTTGTTCTCTCTCTCTCTCTCTCTCTCTCACTCCTTTTAAATTACCAAAAGGCAAGGGAAGATCGACAACAGCAATGGTTATGGCAAGCCTCATGTACATGTGGTATAAAACCAATACATCCATTGGGGAAGGAAAGCTGCAGCCTCACACTTCCTCGTCACCATCAGGCACTCTATTCTCATCTCCATCCTCACAACAAAATTACTTGACGATTCCTGGTACCCGTTCGAAGGTGAAGCCGGATCGCATGACGAGCTTCAATCGTTTTCGTTCTCTCCTTCACACGTACAAATGGAAACGAGAGATGCCGCGTCACGAGGACATTGATGGCAACCAACAGTTCCGTGATGGAGACTACAAGGTATGTTGGTAGTGGTATTGATGTCACAGACTTATTGATCTTAATCTCTCTCATTCAGATTGTAATGAATCTAGTCAGAACGTTACGTTACGGTATTGAAACTAAACTACAGGTTCTCCACCTTTTTTGCTCCTTGAGAAATGTCCTGTATGCAACATTAAACAATGCTAATAGATAGCATACAAACACAGACAGACTTGGCCATTGATCTTTGCGAGATGATTGAAAATCAACGAGAGATCATATTAGAGTATCGCCTGAAGCACGAAACAGCCCGCACTCCGGAGGAGAGTGAAAGCTATCTGTTAAGGGCACTCACATATCTTGAACGTTACGTGTGGCTCATCGTCTTTAATTCTTATCTCAGCGAAGAGGCTTCACACAACCTTAGTCTAAGCTTTGATGCGTGGTTGAAAGAGAGGCCTGAGATAACAGCTGTCTTCAAGGCAATGCATCGTGAACCTGAGAAAGCTCTACGATTAAATCATGGTACATAACTTCCTTATCTTGTTTTATCTATCTCGCTTTTTTTTGCTTGTTAGTTGTTGTTTTTTAGCTTAATTCCTCCAAATTAAATAGGCGTTTCGATGCCATTGAAGCGAAGCGAAAGAGAAGAAATAGGAGAGGAAATTGCACATGAAGTGGTAGCCAAGCGCATGGGCAACGTACTCAGCAAGAACATCATCCTGAAGAGAGACCATTTTCCCAACCTTCTTCAGCATCATCAGCTGCCACAACAGCTCTCTGTAGCTACCAGAGACGCACTCACATCTTCTTCTGATGTAACATCTTCTTCTGCTACGTCTTCTTCCACTAGCTCCTCTTCTTCTTTGGTTGACAGAGAAAATGCTATTCCTGGCGTTAAGAACTATCGCTCTGCTGGTCCGCAGTTTTCCATTCATGGTGTGGCTCAAACAACCATCGAAGGCACTCACTGCGTACTAGCTCATATTGTCCAGAGCCACCAAGCCAGAACTAAGTACGTTAATCGCTTGAAGTTAGTCCCCTGCTGATTTGTCATTTCCTCTTACCCATCTCTCTCTCTCTCTCTCTCTCTCTCTCTCTCTCTCTTCTCTCTCTCCCCCCTCCCTCCCTCCCTCTCTCCCTCCCTCCCTCCTCTCTCTTCTTGCAGGAGCGAGGAACCTATCAATGTCATTTGGGTGAACCTACGTGAAGAACCAATGATCTACATCAATGGCAAATCTTACGTCCTAAGGTTGCATTCCTGGCCTACATTCTTTATCTCTGTTTCAGGCATTCTCTGTTTTTACAAAAGATCCAAAAACATACAGAGACATGGATCATCCCTTTAGAAACATGACCATGGTACAAGGAATAGATGCTACTCGCTTGGAGGAAATGGAGGAAAGGCTTAAACAAGACTTGGTGGAAGAATGGGAACTCTTCGATGGCAAGGTATTGGTTCACGATGAAACTGCACTGAAGCAGGTTGTATCCTCATGGGAGACAGTCAAAAAAAGAGATGACGGGCAACAATCCACTCCTAATATCACTATCCAAACGCCACGTGCTGTATTTGAGGAGATTGCCGATAAGCGATTCTGCCTTAAAGGTTTGTCCCTATAGTCGCTTCTATTTCTCCCTTCACCATTTTTTTGGTTTGGAAGGTTCGTGTTATAATTAACGCAAAACAGGTCTTTCCAGCATAAAGTATGCAAGAGTACCTATCACACCAGAACACGCTCCTGACTTTCAGGACCTCAACGATTTGCTGCACATTCTACGCAAGCACACCACTCAAAACACTCACATTGTGTTTAATTGCCAGTCAGGCGGAGGTCGCTCTGCAACAGGAATGGTAATCGCACTTCTCCATCAGATGTGGACTAAGTTGTCAGAGTCACCTGGTGCTCTCGTGCTTCGCTCCAACGATGTTACCAGCACAACCCTCCATAACAAGGAACGCCTGCGTCGAGGAGAGTTCAACGCTATCATGGGTCTTGTTCGTACTTTACATGAAGGTAGCTCTTCAATTTTCCCTCCTCTCTCTCTCCCTCGCTAAAATAACAATTCAATTGATTTATTAGGTCAATTGTTGAAGCAACAGGTAGATTCTGCGATTGACCTATGTGACTACCCGGTAAACCTGCGTGAGAGCATTCATGCCCTTAGCCAAATGCTGTTGGGTAATGGCGTCACTAAGCCTACCTCTCAATATGAACGTGTTGACATTTCTCACTTGGAAAAACGAAGTCTGCATTACTTAGAACGATATTTTAATCTTCTCTTGGTGAATGCATATCTTGCTGAAGACCTTTTCTTCAGTCGTCAACAACTACAAAAGTATGAACACAACGAAGAACACAGCGATAAAGAAAAAGAGAAAGAAGGAGAGGCTGGAGATAGCACCTCCAGCAACGGAAAGAAGAGAAAGAGAGGAGAAAAAATACAAGCGGCTCTTACAGAGAACATGGAGGAGGAAGAGAAAGAGAAGCAAGTAGAGCTGATGGATGAAAAAGGCCAACAACGACCAAAAATCGAAGAGGAGGAGGAAGAAAAAGCCAGAAAAGCATTCACCAGATGGCTCACCTCCAAACCAGAAGTCACCACTTTGATTTCTCAAATGAGGCAGAACCCGTCAGTTGCCCTGAGCATTGCTGACATCGACGATGAAGCGATAGCAGGTGCGGAGGAAGACCAGACCCTGTTCAACATGGAGCTTATCAAAGAAGGTGTTTGCACCACAGACAAAGTCAACCTGAAAAATGTGGACGAGAAGGACGTCATTCTAAAACGTGCTGGCAATGTGCTCGTCACTGGAACCATTCTTAAGTCGGATCACTTTCCTGGTTGCCAACGTGCCAGCATTCTTCCTCACATTACAGGAGCCCCAAATTTCCGAAAGGTTTTTTCTCCTCTGGTTTTTTTGTGATTTCTTTTCTTTTTTAGGTTTTATTGTTTAATCCACAGAATTAACTTTTACACCACACATCCAATGATAAAGGTGGAGGGAGCAAGCGTTTACGGAGTAGCTCAGTGTACAGTGGAAGGTGTGGCCAACATCCTAGAATATGTACAAGCAAACTATGCCAAGTCGGCACCTTGTTCTTTCATATGGACCAACCTCCGTGAAGGTTTGCCTTTCCCGTCTTTGTTGTCTCTGTTCACAAAAAATAATAATTTCTCTCCTCTCTCTTTCTCTCAAACAGAACCAATTGTGTACATCAACAACAGACCATTTGTAGTCCGTCAACATGACCAACCATTTGCCAATTTGGAAATTACAGGCATTGAGCCAGAACGTGTGGAAGCGATGGAAAAACGATTGAAGAAAGACATATTAGCAGACGCCAAGCAATATGGTGGCCATATCTTAATCCATGATGAGAGTGATGATGGTAGAGTGCTCACCTGTTGGGAGAGGGTTAACTCGGTCACTGTTCGAACGTTGAGAGAGGTATATGAGGACCTTGCTCATAGAGGACACAGAGTAGAACTGCTGCGAGTGCCTATCACTGATGAAAAGGCTCCAGAGGAAAAGGACTTTGACGACTTGCTAAGACGTCTCTCTCGTATCTCGGATAGAGATCATCTCATCTTCAACTGTCAAATGGGTATATGTCTCATTCTCTATTTGTCCTTCTCTCTCTCTCTCTCTCTCTCTCTCTCTCTCTTGCTCTTTTGCACCAGTCAAACTCACTTTGTTGCTGAAAAGGTCGAGGAAGAACAACAACAGGAATGGTGGTGGCTTGTCTTTTCTTGTTGCACAGCAATCTAGCAGGTGCTGAGTTTACCTGCCCCATCAACTTGAGTGGACCCACTGTTGCACCCCAAGAAATTGTCCAATCTGAGACTGTCCTTAAAGTCAATCAAGAGTTGAATATTCACTATCACCGTGGTGAGTTCAAGGTTTGTTCTTTTCTCTCTCTTTCTCTCACTTAGTTCATTAATTTTTGTAATAGTTGATTCTCCGGTTGATTCGAGTATTAAAGAATGGAAAGATTGCCAAAGATGAGGTGGATTACATTATTGACAGCTGTAGTGCCATGCAAAACTTGCGCTATGCTATCAAAGAATACAAGCTCAAGGTCAACAAGGCCATCAAAGCGGGTGAGCAAAACACTCCAACCTTCCACTTTTCCATGGAGCGTGGCAAAAACTATCTTGAGGTATAAAACTGCTTTCTTTTTTTCTTTGTTTTTTTCTGTCTCCATATAACTTATCCATTTTCTCCACTTTACAGCGTTACTTTTACTTGATTGCTTTCAATGCTTTTCTCAATGAAACAAAGGAGAAAGGTTTTCAGGACCCTAGCCATTCATTTGTGACTTGGATGCAGGACCATGCTGAACTTAACAACTTGCTTCAGGAGTTTGTATTGGAGTAATGAAAATGTATGGTTTTTTTTGTTCTCCTTTTTTGTTGTTAGGAAAACATTGTAGTAACAATAGTGTAAGCAGTGACTAGCATGAACTTTGAAACAAGAACACTCAAATAGGATAAACCCATTTATATTTAGACTATCTTATAAAAAGCATTATTGATTTGATGAAGTGAACAGTAGTTGGTTGTATCCAACCTTAGAAATAAAAAAGTTTTACTCTGTTGGATGATTGGAGCTGTATAAACACCTACTTAAACACCTGTCTATACACTGTGTATGGACATATAGCATAAAAGGGAACGATTTTTCCTTGTATAGTCATCTGTCTATACAGCTATCAAAACAGGTGTTTAGACAAGTGTTTAGATAGCTGTATAGACAAATGTTTAAACAGATGTTCAGACAGGTGTTTAGATAGCTGTTTAGACACCAAAGAACCATAATGGTGTTCAAATTGTTTATTTCTGAACCAATCCCAAATCAAAAGACCCATCCACATCCTTTGCTGTTGTTCTGCTGTTCTTTTTCTTGTCCTCATTCCCAGTCTCGTCCTGGCTCTGTGTTTGCATTCATGTTCACGTTTGTGTTCTTGTTCTTGTTCTCATTCTCATTCTCATTCTTGTTCTCATTCTCGTTCTTGGTCTCATTCTCATGCTCATTCTGGTTCTTGTTCTCATTCTTGTTCTCGTTCTTGTTCTTGTTCTCATTCATGTCCTTGTGCTTGTTCTTGTTCTCATTCCCATTCTTGTTCGCAGCAATGCCACTGGCTTACCTATAGCAGCAGGAAAACAAAGATGAAGCATTTAGTATTTAAACAACATGAAAAGAGAAAGCAAGATGGAGCAAGAAAGGGAGAAAGAGAAAGAGAAAGAGAAAGAGAAAAAGAAAGAGAAAGAGAAAAAGAAAGAGAAAGAGAAAGAGAAAGAGAAAGAGAAAGAGAAAGAGAAAGAGAAAGAGAAAGAGAAAGAGAAAGAGAAAGAGAAAGAGAAAAAGAGAGAGAGAAAGAGAGATAAAGAAGGAGACAGAGAGAAAGAGAAATTGAAAGATAACAAGCAAAAGAAATACCTGGCAACAATGCTGTAAATGGCTGGCGTTGGGTGATAATCTAAAGGTAAAAAGAGTCAGTTGATGATGATAAGGAAAAACAACAGAGAGGCAGATAAAAGAAAGAAAGAAAGAAAGGAAAAAAAGTGATAGTTGTTAGTAGTGGTGTCACAGGTAAACAAAGGAAAATAGACTGAAAAGCAACTCAGAGACAGAAAAATTTCTTAGAGAGAGACAGGAGAAGTCAGGCGAGCTGAGAGGGAAGTGGGAGAGGGAAGATGAGAAGAGAGGGAAGAGGGAAGAGGCGAGAGGCAAGAGGCGAGGCGAGAGGAGAAAGGCGAGGGGGACACAGAAGCCAGGAAACAGAATACAGGAGACAAGAGGAGATGGGAGACGGGAGACAGGAGATGAGAGCCAGGAGACGGGAGACGGGAGACAGGAGATGAGAGCCAGGAGACGGGAGACAGGAGGAGAGGGGAGATGGGAGAACAAGAAAGAGGAGAGAAGAGAGCAGAGAGAAGAGAGAGGAGAGAGGAGAGAGGAGAGAGCAGAAAGCAGAGAGCAGAGAGCAGAGAGCAGAGAGCAGAGAACAAGATGTATGGTGGAGGACCCGACTGGCACTATGAAGGAGAAAGAGAAAAGCAGTTAACACGTTTTAAACTAAAAAGGGCGCCCCTTTTTGGAAATTATTTTTTGTCTAATCAAAATATTCACAAAAAATAATATTGTTATACCACTCTCCCATAATACCTATCCCTATCTCTCCTTGTATATATCTCTCTTTCTTTCGTTTTATTAAAGGTCTTTTCCCTACACCCATCAAGTTGGTGTCCATTAGGTTGTTTCCCTACCAGCCTTATCACACTTGGTGACATCAGCTTACTTTTTTCTTGGTAAGTTCAGTTTTTGGGTGTTTAACCTATTTTTGGATACTCAGGGTTTTCAGAGGAAACTTGGAGTGCTTCTGTAGTAGTGTTCAATGATGTAAAATGCCCACACACACAAACCAAGCCAAAGGGGATGCTTTCAACGACCCCTCCCAAGAGCCTACCAGGATAGCTTGTACATCGTGATTCCTCCCTAGAGGCCAATACCCACTTGTATTTCCCCATTGCACACACCGTTAAAGGTCAACCTTACTGGTTGTATCTAAATTTGCTGACCAAACCGGTCCAACGGAAATTGACCTTCTTCTAGTGCACAGAGTGGTGCACTTTCCAGTGGTGCTATCCTTCCAGCTTCTGGCACTCCTTCCCCTACTATTACTTCTACAACCCTTCCCATGGACAGACTAGACGCCATTAACCAGGCTCTCTCTGAGCTTCACACAAGCCAAACAGACCACAACAGACTCTTGGTCAATCAGACTAGCGATGCTTCTTCTTTGTCTGACTGTATCAACCATATCAATGCAAAGTTGGAAAATTTTGCTGATGAGCTCTCTAATGACATCAAACAAGCGAATGAGCACAACAAAGTAGCTTTAGCAGCTTTTAACAAGGCAATCTCTCAACTGCAAATCCTTTTTAAGGCCCAACTTGCAGATAAGGATAATGGTCTCGGTTCTGGGTCCAGTTCTTCATCATCAAGTGAAGAAGAGAAAGAAAAGGAGAAGGAGAAGAGAAAACCCACACTCAACCTTATGGCATGCTGTCAAGATTTATGATGATGTACAGCCAAACACAACACTGGTGACAGCTTGGACAATATTCGGCTGGTGCAGAGTCTGCTTACTGCAGAAACACTGCTGACTTTCCATGGCAAGCCAAACAAGGACCCAAACATCTTTTTGACCTCATTCAACCACTATGCAACTGCTGCTGGCAGGAGTCATCAGGACTATATGCTTCACTTTGAAGGACAACTTCACAACAACACTGATGTCATTTGCTGCTTCCTTGAGCAAGAACAAACAAGAGGTGAAGTCCTACTAAACCCCACAGAGGCGAAAACACAGCTCCTCAACTGCTTCCAGTATCATGACTGAGTGACTGCTAAAATCATGAAGCTTGGAAACCTCTAGATGAACATTGATGAGTCTGTAGATGCCTGGAACTTGCAAGTGCATACAGCACTGTGAGAGGCTTTCCTCACGGATTTCAGCAAGACTCAGGTCTTGGAGAAGTTCATTGCAGGTGCTGTTCCGGACCTGAAGGAGAAATTCCTTCAGTGAGAAGACATTGCTAATATGGCTGATGCCCTGAACCTTGCTAGAGACTGGGAAGGACGCAAACATGTGAAGAGGAGCTTGGACCATCAGTCAAAGAGCTCAAGGCGGGAAAAGAACAACAATGACAGCAGTTCTGGCAATGACAGGAGGAAAAAGCAACCCTTTAAGTCAAGAGAGCACTGGACAAGAGAGTGCTCAGAAAAGAAACATGTTGACCAAAGCAAGAAGAAGGATACTTTTGGCAGTGCTTTGCAGGACACAAAGGGCAAGTCTGGAAGCCAAAGCCAGACGCTGGCCCAGAAGGACAGTGCTGATGAAAAGACAGGATTGATGAATATTGTTGTCAAGAACGTGCAAGAAGAACGACCAAGTGTGCACCTCAGTCACAAAGGAGACCCAAGACGTCGTGGACGTTATCTACCTGGTGGAGCTTCCCACTGAGGAGGAGGTAATGACGGGCTTGAGAGAGCTCGTGAACAACGTGGACCTGGATATCAGGCAGAAAGCACGGCTTCTAGAGCTGGCCCCTGAATTCAAGGACATCTTCTGCTACAAGCTTTCTGAGCTGGGAAGTGTTAAACCTCCTTCCCACAAGATAGTCCTAACGGATTATACCCCCATCCATGTGAAGCCTCACAAGGTCAGCGCCAAGGTTCAGGAGACCATTGACGCTGCCATGGATAACATACTACTCATGGGCATCATTTGCAAATCTGTCAGCGAATGGGCACACCCAGTAATCATCATCATCAAGAAGGATGGAAAACCACGTTTCTGTATTGATTACAGAGAGCTAAACAAACAGACAGTGAAGGACTCCTATTCTATGCCAAATGTTGAGGACGGACTGAATTGCCTCCATGGCTTCAAGTTCTGGTCCAAGTTTGACCTAGCATGTGGTAATTAGCACTTCCTAATGGAGGAGCATACCACAAATATGTGTGCCTTCATTACAAAATCCGGCCAGTTTGAGCCTGTGGTTATGCCCTTCAGACCTACTAATGCTCTGGCTATGTTCCAATGAGGAATGGACAAGATCTTCAGCAAATTCAAGTAGAAGTTTTCTTGGTGTCACATGGATGACCTCATCATTTTTTCCAAGACATTTGAGGACCACCTCATTCACTTACACAAGGTCTTTGAGCATCTCTGTAAGTATCGACTCTACATGAAGGTCAACAAATGCGCCTTCATGAAGGAGATGATGGAGTACCTTGTTCACATGGTGTCTAGCGATGGAATTAGTCCCATGCAGAGCAAGGTCAAGGCGGTGCAAGATTGCCCTCGCCCTACCACCAGGAAGCAACTACAAAGCTTCCTTGGACTTGCAAACTACTATCACAAGTTCATCCATCATCTCACCGAGATGGTGAAGCCCCTCACCAACCTCATGAGCCCCAAAATGAAGTTTGTGTGGAGTGATGAGCAGGAACAGGCTTTCCAAGGGATAAAGGAGGCTCTTATCAGTTCTCCTGTCCTTGCCTATCATGATGCTGAGAAGGACTTTCGGATTCATGATGCCAGTGATTATGCCATCAGGGGAACTCTGGAGCAGAAAGGAGAGGATGGGCTATACCATGTTGTAGCCTACAGTTGCAAGAAGCTTTCTGGTCCGCAGCTCAATTGGAGTGCTATGGAGAAGGAGGCTTATGCCGTTGTCTTCCTCTTGCAGCATTGGAGACATTACATTCTTCAGCAGCTAGAATGTGTCATCACAGACCACCTGGCACTGCAATAAAATGTTCTTTCCCTGGTCGATGGGTAACTTGGATGAAAAAAAAACTAAGTCATGGGGAGGAAAGAACATTTTAGTACTGATAGTCTTAGCTTTGAACCGTTTGCTCTTGATGCAGTTAACACTGTTACTCATCCAAAGAACTGCAAACAGGTTACTTTTGCAGGCGAAGGGGAAGGCAGCCAGTCAGATGATGAAGACAACTGTGGGATACAGTCACAAGAGAATGGCTCCCCACAGGTTTTACTGGATATGAAGTTGGATTCCGACTCATGGCTTGAGCTGCTGCATAACGACAATGAATTTTCATGGATCGTTGAAGCCATTGAAGGCAATGAGGAGGCATGTCAACGTAAGACACCCTGTCAGTTGGTGCTCATGGAGCAGTGCTTCCTCCAAGACGGATATTTATTACGCATGATTTGGCCTGATAAAGCAAAGGTCAAACAAGCTACCATCCAACAAATCGTGCTCAAGGAGCTTAGGAACAAGATACTTTGTCAGTTCCACGATGTTCCAACAGGTGGGCATTTTGGCCTTATGAAGATGTACTCCTGCCTCATCATGCAGTACTGGTGGCCTGGTATTCACAAAGATGTGGAACATTAGGTCAAGGGCTGTGTGGAATGCCAGGAGGCGAAGGCTCCGTGGAAGAAAGCCAATGGGCCGTTGGGTCACATCATTTGCAAACAAGCCAGGCGAGTTGGTCTGCATGGACCTGATCAGTGAGTTGCCCTTGATGGCTGAAGGGTACTGATATGCCTTGTTCACCATTGATGCCTTCACGTGTTGGCCAGACATTCGTCCATTGAAGATGAAATAAGCAAATGATGTGGTGAAGGCCTTACTTGAGATCTTCATGAGCATGGACCTCCCAAAGGAGCTTCTGTCTGATCAAGGAAGAGAGTTTGTTAACAAACTCAACAATGAGCTTTCGACTCTTCTGGGCATCAAGCATAAATACGCCACGGCAGAGCATCCCCAAGGAAACGGCATGGTTGAATGATACAACTGCACCCTTAAGGAGCAGCTCTGCAAATTCGTGGATGGCAGGCAACAAGCCTGGAGTGCGTACCTTCCAATGCTACTTTATTCTTATCACCATGCACTGCTGCCAGGATGATGATTTACCCTTTTGTAGTTGATGTTTGGAAGGAAGTCCAACAGTACTGGTTTGGTGGACACTACCCATCTGTTCAACAATTTGTGGGTGAGGCAACTGCAGGAGACACAGTGTGAACTTCCAAATGAAGCCCGTGGAGTAGACAACATTCAAAAAAAGAAGATGGAGAAACAGCATGGCAAGCCAGAGGATGAGTTTAAGGTTGGCGACCTAGTTCTCATTCACTCCAAAGCCACATCAGTAGGCGAGTCAAAAAAACTTTGATGTAGTTAGAAAGCAGGACCTACAAGATTATCGAAATCTGTTCTCTGCAGACAATCAAGGTGTTAAATACTGCTGGTCCTGAAATGGATAAAGTGGTAAACCTCAACTGCATCAAATGATTCATCCTGCGTAACGACAAAGATAGAGAGCTCACTGATGACGAATATGAGGTTGAGAAAGTTTTAGATCACCACTACACCAGTTGAGGACTTGAATATAGGTTGAAGTGCAAAGGTTTCTCCAACCATCACAACTCTTGGGAGCCTGGACATAATGTTATCAACACCCCAGATCTGGTCCAGGCATATTGGAGAGCAGTATCATGATAATCAGCCTGACAGTCAAACACAGATGACTTTGAGCTGGAAGGGGGAAGTGTTATACCACTTTCTCATAATACCTATCCCTATCTCTCCTTGTATATATATCTCTTTTTTTCATTTTTTTAAAGGTCTTTTCCCTACACCCATCGAGTTGGTGTTCGTTAGGTTGTTCCCCTACTGGCCTTATCACAATATTTAAATATTTTTTAGGCAAAGAAAAATGATTTTTTAAAAGAAAATAATTATATTTAAAAATAATTTCAAAGGATATAAAAATAAATATATTGATCTTAAATTCTTTTTCAAAGTTAAGTAAATAATTTTCATAAATAATAAAAATAATGGATTTTATTATAATAAAAAACAATTCAATTAACAAAAATATTAAAAATAAATAATTATATTTTAAAAACAAAATCTCATTATTGAAAGAAAATGACTTTAGATATTTGATTAAAACTGTTGGAAAACCAACAATTCGTGTCATTATGACTTCCTGTTGATACTTTCTCTCTGGATACCTCAATTCTCTTACCCCTTTTTATTTTTCCTTTTTCCTCATGACACACTCAAAGCATACGATCCACACCTTTTTTCTTGTGAATAAACCCAGAGTTGCTTACGTACCATTCCTTTCTTGATCCACAGAGTTTATTCCCCATCAACACAACTTTATTTTTAATTATTTACATTTTGTTAAATAAATACAATTACTTAACAACTTAAAATAACCAATGAGTGAAAATGGGCATGATTGGGTGGTTAAAGTCTGGCTGGATTGTTTTCATGGAGAATAAAATCATTTCCTGGATAAGGCTATCCTCAAATTGAAAATAACCCCCTGCATGAAGGACTTCATAGCTGTCAAGTAAAAGATAAATAACTAGAGAGGATGTAGTTGGTTTTTGCCCCCAAAAAAAGGTGTTTATAGAAGAATGTGAATTAAAGAGTTAAAAAAAATATTCATTGTTTTTTGAAGTTTTGAAGTAAAACAAACATAAAACAAGTTTAAAAGTCCTCATACTGCTTATATCTGCACTTTCTTGTATTTTCTAAATATCTTCTTTTTGCTTCTTTTCTTTTATTTTCTCTCTCAATCATGTTTTCTTTTCTTTTTTGCATTTGAGCACGACAATATTGGCGCTCATCAACTGCTAACGGATGGGCAGAAAGTAAATGCTCATTGGCAAGAAGGATGAGAAGATCAATGTCAGCATCAAACTTGTTGTGATCATAGGGATAGGGCTTGCGTAGAAAGGCCCAAAGCTTGTACATTCATCCAAAAAAGCATTCTATAGGCACCTGCTTTGCTAGCTCTCTGTTTTGAAAATGTTCTGCTGCTGTCCTCACCTGAGATTGTTTTTTGATAGTTATTCTTCAAAAACCAGGAGTATCTTGAGCTGGGCCAACATAACCTTTGTCAAACAATGCACTCCAGCTTGTTTCATATTACCATCAACACAGTGAATTATAGCAGTCTCTTGGGCACTTTTGGTATGGAATGTAGGCTGAGTAGTGCTCTTTGAGAATGGAGTCATGTCAGGCTCCAGGTGCTCCAGGAAAGGAGAACAGAGCAAAGTGAGGAGGAGAGGCCATCACCGCAACTTCCTTCTTCAACGCATAGATTCTGTTCTTTTCATCAAAGTAGTGTTTGCCTTCCTCAAACAGAGAGTTGTTTGGATGAAAGACTTCCACACTGGTAGAGTCAACGAGGAGGGCAATGTGAGCATATTGGGAGAGCGTTTCATCCTTGTCCATCAAAGGGATTGGTCAGCGATGATTGCCTTGACACCATCTGTCCTCAAGCACTTCCAAAAGGATGGGCCGGATCCTGTTTATTGCAGCTTCCATGGTGGTTTGTTTTAGTCAAAAGCGTCCTGCCAGGTCATCAAAAGTGCAGGCCAGGCAATAGACAAGGAGGAGCAGCAAGATATGGTCCAACCAAGAAAGTTTAGGAGTCCTTCCACAGGTTTGATGACGCAACACATAAGGTTTGCTCTCCCTTGAAAGGTCCAAAACTACCCTCTCAGAGAGTGGCAAAAAGATATCCCAAGAGTCGCTTTCCATTATGGCTCAGTAGACTCTTCCATCTTGAAAGAGGCGTTGGAACTCTTCTTCATCATCATCATCATCTGTTTCCTCTCCCATCTCTCGCTCTGCCCTTTCTGAGGTTTGAGCTTCCTCTTGTCACCATTGAACTGCAAGCTTCTCCAAACGGCAAACATGAGTATGTTGACTTCTTCCAGTAGCCATGTTGATACACACATGTTTTGTCTCTTTGCTTTGTTCATTCGCTGCAGAAAAACAGGCATAACAGTGCACAACCACAAAGCGGTTATGTTTGCCACCAGAAATATTTCAGATTATCATATCTGGCTCCATAGAAAAAGTATATCACATTTGGCGTCATCATCCCATTCAAAGGATTAAGGAAACCTGGATATGATTTTATTCTCCATGAAAACAATCCAGCTAGACGTTAACCACCCAATCATGCCCATTTTTACTCAATAAAACAAAAAATGAATTCAAAAAAAAACAATAGAAGTATATATTTAAAATTACTATAATAAGGCTGATAAGGAAACAACCTAACTGATACTTACTTGAAGAGTATAGTAAAAAACCTTTAATAAATGAAAAAAAGCATAATAAAAAAAGGGGATCTTTACTAATAATCAAAATACTGCTTTTCTATGCATTGATTGTTTGTGGAAATAGATTTTAATAATCTTGTAAAGTCCTCTTTTTCAACTACATCAAAGTTTCTTAGACTCACCAATTGACATCATCTTGGAGTGAATAAATACCAAGTTGCTGACCTTAAACTCTTCCTTTAGTTCTCCATATTACTTCTGAATCTTTTTTTGCATTGCAGAAAGTAACAAGGAAAATGCAAGCACAGGCGCTTAAGGAGTGCCACGAATGAGTAGTCATGACACCTGTGAAAGAAAAGAGGAAAGGGCAATAGAGCTGTTAAAAGAAAGGTTAGAACCAACGACTAGTCTGCCTTTCATCCCATGAAGTCTTGTTGTTGTCAAAGAGGTGTTGGTTTGTGTTATCAAAGTTTGTTAGAAGTGCACACACATGTGTAGATTGAAAGAAAATGATTTGTTGGAAGAAAGAAGAAAAACAAAAAGATGGGGAAAAAATGATTTGTTGGAGGTGCACACATGTGTGCAGATTGAAGAAAAACAAAAGTTCACACATATAACTTGCAAAAAAAGATCACCTCACCAACTTGAAGTTTGCAGTAGGCAGCAGATGTTTGAAGCATGTTTCCTGTTTTCTTCTTTTCTTTACTTTTCTCCCTTTTTCTTTTGCTTATGTCGACAAAAATCCAACAGGACCACTTACCAATGGAAGCAGGTAGTGATCTGCCAATCCTTTATTTCTTCATGGTGGCATTCATCAGTGGGCTTCATGGCTATGGCGCTGATGGTAGTACCAGCACTTCAGCAGTAATAAGAGAGCATGAGCACACTCTAGTACAAGGACCTGCCCTGAGAGAGCAAAAGGCCTGCTGTAGAGTCTCCAAGGGTCTTGCTACTAGGAAGGAGAGGGTAGAAAGAGGCTAGGGTTAGGGTTAGGGTTAGGGTTAGGGTTAGGGTTAGGGTTAGGGTTAGGGTTAGGGTTAGGTTAGGTTAGGTTAGGTTAGGTTAGGTTAGGGTTAGTTAGGGTTAGGTTAGGTAGGTTAGGGTTAGGTTAGTGTTATAGTTAGGTTAGGTTAGGGTTAGGGTTAGGGTTAGGTTGGGTTAGGGTTAGGTTAGGTTAGGTTAGGGTTAGGGTTAGGTTAGGGTTAGGTTAGGGTTAGGGTTAGGTTAGGTTAGGGTAGGTTAGGTTAGGTTAGGTTAGGTTAGGGTTAGGTTAGGTTAGCGTCAAAGGCTTCATAAAAATTAGACACCGACCTTTTAAGGGTTTGCCCAGGACTAAAAACAGCGTTTTTCCCATTCGTAGACAAGGAAACTCCGCTGCCGCTGTCGCCGCCGTCATCTTTTTTATTCTTATCTTTTTTCTTTTTGTCTTTATTCTCATCAAATTTGCCGGAATAATGCTCATACGCCCAATAACCTATACCCCCGATCATAAATGTCCAAAAAAACACTCTACCAATAGTTCCTACCCATACACCAATAGTTTCTGCCGGCTCTTCGGGATCTCAGCAGCAAAGGTTAGTTGTGTACAGTTGAAAAACAAGATAAGCCGTCAACAAACAAAGAGCACACAACCAATAAAATAATCTACACCTGCGCCAGTTTAAGAAAGCGGAGCCATCGCTGACCCTCATTTTTCTAAAAAAATTCAATCAAGTTTTAAATTTAATGTATTGCATTTCTTACTAAATTAAAACGATCAAAAGAAGACCTCGTCGAATGAAAAGGAACTGTAAGTTGATGCTTTAATGGAATACCCACCAACGCAGCTGCTAACAGAACATAATTGGGCTCACAAAACAAAGGCATGTTCAAAATTAGACGAAAATTAACCAACTTATGCATAAAAACATTCAAAGCGCGTCAATAAAAAACGCGAGGAGTAAATACCAAATCACCAATGGATAGGACATGGTGAGGATTTGTAACTATAGCGTTTTTTAACACAAAATGTCTATGGGTAAGTAACTGATCTATAAAATACATCGAAGGAAACACATTAGTCATGTGTAAAATAAAAATAACTCTACACTCTAACAACTGGTAAAGCTTGCGAGAACCCACATATTTCTTAAATTTGAACAGCTCAAAATATTTTCGTTTAAACGCACGGAGATCAAACAAGCCATAAAAAGTCTGTATACGATAAAACTCCAGCATACGAAATTGCTTTTTCGAACGCTTGAAATGATCACCCGATACGTGCGGTATACGGAACCCTTCTTCATAATCACCAAAAGCAACCCGCGGATTTCCATAACTTAATTGCAAAATAAAATTTTTTGGATTTTTCAAACGATTTCTAATAAAACCAGTAGCTAAATAAGAACGAAGAGACCGTCACGCTGTGCGCGCACGTCCTGTTCTAGTCAACTGTAAATAAAAACCAACAGCCGGGCGACTAATTCTGGATATCGAAAAACCGGCCAAAACCGGTGAAGTAACTTCGTTCCCAAATAACCATGATGAGTCCGCAGGGTCCAACGAAGAAAATGAAAAATACGGATAAACCAAGCTAGTTCGTATTTTTGACAATAGTACATTATGGGATAAAGCAAACCGAGACAAAATATGACGCATTGAAAAATAAACCAAACGAGGCACCTTTTTATTAGTTTTCGTTGTAACTTTTGCCAAACGCTTTATAGTACGTAAAACAGGACGAGAAGACTTGATGTTCTGGCGACCCATAGGTTTTATAAAGCTCAACCAACGCCATAACGCAGGTAATTTTAAACGCAGATTTTCGGATAATTGGCAACGCACCTTTCAAGCAAAATATTAATAAGAGATAAGTGCACACCCCATGCAGTAGGTCCTAAAAATTTTTTATCAATGATGGATAAAAGAGTAAGCATTTTACGATGTTTCGGATGACTGTAATATTTGATATTTTTTGACAGCCGATACCGCATACGACGTAAACGAGATAAAAGACGTTTTTCCGAACGACCATAATATTTATGCCAAGAATACAAATAACAATTTAAAAGAGTCACCACATCTTGTCAAAGACTAAAATTACGTCCATATCCGTGCGGCATCCGTTTTCTCACTCCTACCTCTACACTGTGACGTAAAAAGCGATAACGCTCACTGCCTTTAGGGACAATGTGAAGTTCTCTCATATCACTACGTAACACAACCGGAATGCGGAAATATCCCCCAGTGAACTTGAAATACGATGGACGAAAAGTAGACGAAAAAAATTCTATACACCAACGAAACAATCAATTACGTTCCGTTTTCCAAAAATTAAGCAATAATGGAAAAAAGGTTCTGCTCGAACGTTTTTTTTTCACAAAAGAAGAATAACGACCAAAAAAATAAAATAAACGACGACGCTCATATTCTATAATAACAAAATTAACAACTTTTCGAACGACACACGAAAGGTCTTCAACACGGAGGCGTAGGTAAACAGCATGCCTTGTTAGCATATTCCCTCAGATATCTTTGCCTGTCAATCTAATTAACTTATATTTGTTTACCTGTAAATCACGTCGCATTTTAAATTTTTAAAGATACAGTACCAAAAGCACGTCGGGCTAACAATTTTTTTTTTCGACGTAAACGTCGTCGGCGCAAAGCACGCATTGCCAAAAACTTTTTTAAACGACGAACACGAGGGTACGCTAATCTATTAAAAAACCTATTTAAAGTCCGAGCAAAAACATCTTTACGTACAATATACGATTTGCCCTTTAACCGGCGTAGTTTAAAAATATACCGTTTCCATACACGAAGCCTAAATACGCGCGACCGTACAAGGTAAGCCTTCAACGCAAAAAGATAGGAAATAGTGTTGAAAAAATTATAGCTTTTTTCGACTTCTCGTTAGCGGGGAACCGATAATTAGATTCAACCATAAATGAAATAGTGTCGAATAACGATACCGAAGGGATGTGTAGACGAAAACACTCGTGAACTACGAAAGCACTTTCGGAAGGCGAAAAAATAAACATAATATGCGGAATAAAAGGAAAAACAGAACGTCTTTTTTATAGAGTTTGCGATTCGTTAAAAGACCACGCACTAGCCGTTTAAATGTCATGGAAATACGAGAAAGACTGTGTTTTTTTCAATGAAAATTAAAAAAAAACTTTAACGAAGGACCAAAAATAACCGACTCATTCACTAAGGCACAAAAACCCTTACGTGCTAAAACATTAAATGCAAAACTCAAAGAATTACGTAAAAAAGAATAGGTATAATTCAAATTATGGATATAAACCCGATTCTGCACGCCTAAAAGAAAATTTGAAACACGAAAATCTCAGTGAGAAATATCATAACCTACGAAAGAACCGGGCATTAACAATTGTAACAAAGTCAAATTTAAAACAGTTCCTTTATTGAAGAAAATCATTAACCCAATTATTCGAAAAAATAAAAATTAATTTTGAAAAGCATAAACGATGAAAAATCAACTAATAAAAACAAACTAAAACAAAAAATTAAAGATAAAAGAATTAAATTAGGGAAAGGAATAACAACCAACCGATTTTTGAAAGAAAAGTTTTGATTCATTAAAAAAAACATTTCTTTAAAAATGTACACAAAAGGACATAACAGTAACATAGTCGACAAAAGAAATATAGAAATATAAACAAACCGCAAATGACTCGCCAACGAATATAAAAAAAAAAATTTTGGAAAAAACCTACCAAAGGCGGAAGGCCTAGTAACGAGACTAAAAAAAAAACGAAAAAAAACGACATAACTTTATGGTTCCGAAAAACAAAAATAAAATCATAAAAATTTCGTACCAACGGCTGTTGAGTAATTGGACAACGCAAAACAAACAAACACATAATAAAAACAAGCAAAAATAAATTAGAAATAAACAAATAATACAACGAAAAAGACCAGATTTCAGACGTAGAATTTCCCAAAAACATATATACCAGACCCGAACTGTATACGGAAAAAAAGCAATTTGACGTCGCAAACTTAACTGATTAAGTAACTGCACACTACCGAAAACCAAAGAAAGAAGACCAAAAACAAAAAAAAACCAAAATAACCCTAAAAACGAAACTTTTGACAAAATATAAAACAAAATACCAAACTGACCGATTTTTGAAATAACTGCTAAAAAGGACAAAACAAGTTCATTAACGCCCTCAAAAATATCGGCAAGCCACCAATGAAAAGGTGCATCACCAATTTTAATAGAAAAACCAATTAAAAAAAACATAAAACCAATATAAACTAATGTATCACTAGAAGCCCCTGTCGAAAACACAAGAAAAACGTCATCAAAAACTATAGAATTTCGGGCGTAAAACATTAAGGATATACCGAATAATAACACACTTGAAGCGAACCCATTTAGTATAAAATACTTCCAGGCAGATTCCGTTGCCTTTTTAGAATGTGAATCATAGGCCATTAAATAAAACAAAAGGATGGCTTGGGTATCAAGAGATAAAAAAGCATCAAAAAATCGTTTGCTGAAATTAACAAAAACGAAGTGAGTAACAAACTTAAACAAAGTATTAAAAATTCATTTGGTAAATAGGCCAAATTTTTTGGATTAACTAGGTAAAACAAAAAAAGAATTACAAACGTGAACAAAACAAATGTCTTAAACACATAAGAAAAAAAATCAAAACGCAAACCACCTTGGTAATAAAATACCACATTTGTTTGAAGAAGCATAAATAAAAAAACAATGGAAATTAAAAGAACTAATGCCATTAAAAGAGATAACTTCCTTGTATTATAATAAAACAACCGGCTAGACGGATGATTTACACGAAAATTTGAAAAATAACTAAGAAAAATTACAGTAAAAAAAACGAAAAAAAAAATAACAATTTCCGGAATAAAACAAAAAAAATTAAAGATTTCATTAAATTTTTAATAATAAGTTAACACAGAACATTCAAATTCGATCGAAGAAACAAATGACAAAGTGAAAGAACTTTAGAATTCTTAGACAAAGTGTCACCTTTATACGGAGAAAAAACACCATGATTTAACGGCAAATTAGGCAAACGAGAAATTTTAGGCCGCAACCCTAAATATTGGTAATCAACGGCATAAAGAGGGAATTCATACCATAGCGAACGAACAAGCGAGCTAAAAGAAGATCACACAGAACATCCCCCGCAACGCTCAACATAGCCCGAAAAATTTTTCACGAAGATCGAGCGTGGCGGAACTTATCTAAATGAAAAATACAATTAGCTCTTTGGACCACACCACAAATATTTACAAATAAAGCATTTGTCTCAACAAAAGTCGTGGACGGAAGCAACACATCAGCTGTTAACTCTAAGTGACGATCACCGTGATGACCATGATAAACGGATATAGCCAAAGGAGACTTAGTTTCAACAGGTTGGCAATTTAAATAGTATTGTAAACTAAATATGTTTTCGCCTAACCTCATAGAAGGCATTGTTACATTCAAGAATTGATTATGCAATACAGAGACAGAAGAAGCATATGTATTTCGCCCTTCCCAAACAGAAAATTGATACAAATTTGAATTCAAAAAGGTGGACACGAATAATGAAGCAGAAAGCATGAGCGGAAATTCAAACAATTGAAACAGGGAGGAAACTCAATACTTACCCCTAACCACTTTGAATCGAGTATAAGCCTCATTACCTGCATGCTTATAAAAATAATTGTTAAACGGTGTTGAACCAGAATATACAGCTAGTGTGTTATTTTTCAAATAAGAATTGCGAAATAAAATATTTAAAACAGGAGATTGATAACGTATATTTAAGTTATCAAAATATAAAAAATCAGCGAACTCAATATTAGCAAATAAACTACTCGGTCAAAAGGAAAGGCAAGCATCATAACACTGCGATAACTGGTTAGATGAAAAAAACTGAAGAAAATTTCGAACAGAAAAACAAACTTCAAGACTTTCCGAAGGGCCGGAGAAAGCGCTGAAAAAGAAAAATGATTTTTTAGTAAACACCAGTTGGTCACGAAAAGAAGCCAACATTTTTTTCAACACACCAAACGTATTACGTCAACTAAGTGGGACAAAAAAACCCGAAACTTTAACAAAAGGTGACGCAATTCGCTGACGATAAAGACCATCATAAAAAAAACGAATTTTATCTGAAATCCAATCCAAATTGAGCACGCTATTTGTGCGCGGTAGTATACGAGCAATAGATGTTCCACGAACATCTACACGAATAGCAGAACATAAAGAATCTAAAGGATCTACCGTAAAAACACTACGTAATTCTCAAGGACGTGCAGTAAAAGCATAGGGTTTTGAAGTTGATGCCCCGACAGGACAGAGGTCTATAACATTACCAGAAATTTCCGAAGCAAACAATTTTTGAATATAGAAACCGACTTGCATACTAGCGCCGCGGCCAGTAAGCCCTAATGCTGAGATCCCAGCTACTTCGGTCGCAAAACGCACACAACGTGTACAATGGATACAACGAATCATAATCGTCTTTATCAAGGGTCCGCAATTTTTATTTTCAACGGAACGCTTAAAATCATAAAAACGGCCACGATCACCACCAAAAATCATAGATTGGTCTTGCAAATCACATTCACCACCCTGATCACAAATAGGACAATCCAACGGATGATTCGCTAATAGAAATTCTAAAACGCCTTCACGTGATTTTCGAACGCGCAGACTATTAGTATAAATCAACATATTGTCAGCCAGCGGCATCGCACACGAAGCCACGAGCTTTGGGCTTTCTTCTTCCTCTATTGAACACATCCGACAATTCCCAGCAATTGATAATTTCGAATAATAACAAAAACGGGGTATTATAACCCCTTTCATGGAACAAACCTGAATTAAATTGAAAAGTGCCCAAGAGTCACTTACCTGATATTCGTAATCATTTAAACTAAACCGCATTAATATCTAAAAAATGAAAATGTCAACGAAGCTCATTCTAACTTATGCAATACAATATTTGGACAAATACCAAGCACAACCGTTAGAATAACACACGGAGCTAAAACCCAAAATTCACGCTCAGATAAATCAGAAAAACGCAAAAGTGCGTGCGTATTGACAGATCCAAAAAATAGTCGATTATACAATCAAACAGAATATATAACCGAAAAGACTATACATATTAAAACAAAAAACGTACAGAACATATTTTGAAAAATAAAACCGCCCAACACCAACACTTCACCAACAAAATTACTCGTCCCGGGAAAACTAAAATTCGAAAGAATTAGTATAAAAAAACATACCGCAAATATAGGCATAAAGTATGCAATACCACCAAAATAACGAAGTAATCGTGTATGGTATCTGTCATATAAAACACCAACACAGAAAAACAAACCGCTTGACACAATTCCATGACTCAACATTAGAAAAATGCTTCCTAAAATACCCACAGTGCTATAATTAAATATTCCTAACACAACAAAATTCATATGAGATACCGAAGCATAAGCTATAATTTTCTTCAAATCAATTTGGCGAATAGCTGTTAAAGACGTATACAACACTGCTAAAGTCGAAATTGCGAAAACAAATGGAGTAAAAAAATAATTTCCTATGGGTAAGAGCGGTACAACAAAACGCAAAAATCCATAGCCCCCCATTTTCAACAACACACCAGCCAAAATGACCGAACCTATAGTAGGTGCTTCTACATGAGCCTCGGGCAACCATATGTGAAAGGGAAACATAGGTGTTTTAATAGAAAAGGCCATGAAAAAACAAACCCATACTAACAACTGACGCTCTGGGCTTAAGGAACACATATTCAACAACAGAACATTTGTAGTACCTGTATGTGCATAAATTAACGAAACAGCTGCCAGCATAAAGAAC